>MJUU01063709.1:51441-68845 GCA_002080025.1 Modiolus philippinarum | reverse complement strand
TTTTTCACAGATGAGAATAAATATCTTTGAGTATATCCAGAGTTTACTAGCGGACTGAAAAACAACGAATGTGATTGATTGATTGATTGATTATTGTTTAACGTCTACTCAGCAATATTTCAGCTATATCAAGACGAGAACAAGTTTGTTAATAAATAATCACTTTGGGGTATGATAAATGGGACGGGAAATTCTGACTGCCACTGGAAAAGTAGGGTGAAATCGTCAAGGGCGGGGAATTTAGCCTTGTAGCCGATCACCTACGGACCACCCCAAAAAGAGCTTGCTACAAGGGTTCTTTAACGTGCAGAAAGCGTGGCATTTCTTCCAACACGTGGACCTGAGTTTACATCCCATCCGAAAGATGGGTTGTGTATTTATTAATCCCGCACAACCACGGAATGGGTCCTATTTCTATATCCCGGGACCCTCGGGGTCAGCCTCCGTTTAGGAGGGGTCACACCCCGCAAGCCGGAGATACTAGGTCCTATTTTTATATCCCGGGGTTCCCTCGGGGTCCTCTGTTAGGAAGACTCATACTCCAAGCTCAGAGGATGCTGCGGGCCTATTCATAAGCCGGGACCGCGCATGGCGGAACAACGAATGTGTCAAAACCGGAACTTTCACTAGCAGTATGACAAGTGCCACACGAGAAGCAGGTCATGCTAACCCTTCCAGAGCACCTGATGATACATGTACCTCAATTTTTGTAGGGTTTCACACTGCTGGTGCTTTAGTTTTGCGGTGTTCTTGTTCATTTTTGTTAATGTGTTTTGTCTTTGTCATGCTGTCTTAACTTAGTAGGATACCAGAAATGAATTGCCATGATTTTAAATGATTTAAGAATTCCCACCATCATTCTTGCCTCCGTATTGGTTTGCCTTGCCGATGTGGTCTAGTGACATATCTGTAAAACAGATGCAAAGCTCGTCATTGACGTGTTTGAGTGATCGCTCATGTACAAGCTATATTAGGTCACATTAAGATTATAATTTTTTTCTGGTTCAAATTTGTACTTGTATTTGTAGGATTTTTACTCCCTATGAAGTTATTTTGACGTAAACAGACTACTTACATAAGGTTAAAATACATCCAACCAGTATCCAAATATTACAACGTATGAACATTGCTAAATACAGTAACTTCTCTAAAACTCACCGCATTTATTCTTATCTAAATGAAAACAAAATTATAGGTGTAATATTAAGTGTTATTAACATTTAGTTATTTGATAATAGTATATATCAGCTGAAGTGATTGTCTCTTTAAATTGTAATTATCAAATGATAATGTAAATTGAGAGAAGGTCACACAGACTTATGTTTTGTACAGTCGAAATATCACTTTTGACAATCTTATAAAAAGTAGAATGTACAACATAAGTTAACCATGTTTGAATGCTTTCGAGACAATACACCCTTTCCCCGGCATTCCAAATAAAGAAAGGCGAGAGGAAATCAAATGAGAAAACAATAATAACAAGAGTCCTCAACAGCATGTATAGCTTACTTGATCAATGACTGACATACACAGTACTTTAAGAGGTTAAAATAGCATTTCCCATACGGTCAAATATTAAACTATCTTAACCACTGGCGGCCATCATGGAAGGGGAACGGACATGCTGGATACCTTTTCGGGAGGGAACAACTAAGAACCATTGTGAACTTTAGTTCTAACTGAACTAGTTGTTCCTGAAAGTTCTTGTGTTTTGCAAATGATTCACTATTAAACAATGTTCCCTGCTGGATGATGTACCGACTTGCTGGATACCTTGTTTATGGAACCATGTAAGAACCGTTATGACTAAGATTGGTTCTACTTTGACTAGTAGTTTCTGAAATGTGCTTTCCATGAGTTCCAATTTTTAACTTTGTTCCCGACAGCTGGTTGCCATCTTGGATGAGTATGAAAAAGAAAGGAAATGGGGTGAATGTCAAGTAGACAACATCCCATCTCCAGGTTAAAACTGGCCAAAACAAAGCATTAAGGGGTCGGCGTACGGTCTTCAACACAATGAGGAACCTCACACCATATAGCAAGCCCCAAATGGCCCCCAAAAGTAAAAAGGTACGGACCTGCCGGTTTTCTATAAGGGGTTATCTAAGTACCATTGTGACTAAGTGTGGTTCTAATTGAATTAGAATTTTTTTAGAATATGATCTTTGAAATTCAATGTGTTTTCCACGGGGTTCAATTTGTTCGCCGCTTGCAGCCTTCTTAGATGAGATACGGATCTTCCAGATACATTTTGTACATGTAACCCAAGATTGCAATTGGTCCAGCCGTTTCATTCAAAGTAGAAGATCTTTGAAAGAAAAGTTAATGACAAACGACAGACGCTTACCAAGGTGGGCTAATAAAACTGATTATTACTACTAGCTAAGTTTTAAAACATCATTGTAGAGGTAGAACCTCCGAAGTTATAAAAACTTCTGTTCGATTCAACATATTGTTCTTTTTACTATCCTATATCTAAGAAAACTCCTATAAATTGGATGGGGATTCTGAAAATCCATTGGTGAAGAGAATCACTTGATTTTATTCTTTTAACCGACAAAATGAAGATTGGAAACGAAGCGACAGTCAACTGTTATATAGGTATAGTTATATATAGTTTTTTCGTTACTACTTATATTCACATGGTTGAAAGCGATTGTCAACTTTCAAGATAAGATTATTTCAGTATCTCAACGATTTCAAAAAGATATCACAACGATATTAGTAACAGTTGGAAGAATCTGGAAAAGAAGGTTAATGCGGGGGTTAATGCTACAAACAAAATTTTTAACACGATCGGGAAATAATCAAAATATTTGTTTACTCTGAAAATATCACTTGGCAGTATGATTCGCCTGTTTGTGATATAAACGTTTTATGATTTTTTGACAATATAATATTCAACTGGTAATCAGCATGGCCAAACTTTTGAATATGAAATGCCAACAAAATCTCTGAAAATACCAACTAGTTGACAATATAAATGTGTTTAAAGTATAGTTGAGTTGCATATGCAAATTGTTGAAAGAGATATCTGAGAATTATTTTTGATTATTTTCTGAGGCAATATATTGGCCTGATTAGTGAGATTAAACATTGAAGTCATTGGGAGACTTCTTTTGATAGAGGAACTTTAATTTTTTACCTCTGTTAAATATAGAATGTTAGATATTTTGAATATGAAAATTGATGTGTGACATTTCTTAATGTCCCTTTTCTAACAAGGGAAAACTTCAATACATTTCAAAATAGTTTACTATGCAATTTATAATATTTGTGAAGATTCATCTCAACATACGAGGATATTCAATGAGACAGCCCTGTTCTGGTTAGCTTGTGATAGATATGCGAAAAAAGAAGGATTGGCGTATCTTTCATGTTTTGTTTTTAGACTTTCGAATTTTTCCCCTTGTTCTCTTAAGGAGAATGAAAGCATACATGTTGGAACCCCAATTTATATTTTCTGGACTGACTTGGTTTATATGTGCACACATAGGTTGCAGCAGAAGATAGTTGGGGAGATACGGTGCACCAAGAAGGTACTAAGCTCCTATGTCTTATAAGACAACAGCTATGTTAAACATGTCAGTTACGGTTATGAAGTCGAGGTGCTAAAGGGAGTTTCTGTTTTTTAGGAAAAGGGATATCTTATAGCCTTCTAGAATATCGTGATGTCGACCATAAAAATTCTGCAATGATGACTTCAATCTTAGGGTAGCATACCTTGTTTAAGAAGCTTACTTGTAAGTAACTGAGCTATATAAAGGAAGTCACTTTTTCGACAACATACCTTTGGGTAGCGAACGAGTTAGATGACGTAAACTCCATAAGTTGGAGATCTTAACATGAGTTGATAGAGTACTTTTAGTAAAGTAATGTCCGTAGTTTATGTTGCGAAACAATTGAACTCTAGTAAATGTACGAATCGGGAGCTAAAATTTTACCAAGTTGAATCACACAATAATCTAGTGTCATAACATTCAAGTAATTTGTTTATTTCACGTCTGTATAAATAATAATGATTGTATTATATCTGAACAGCAAACAAAATGTTTTCATAAAACAGATAAATTTAAAAAACAATTATTTCCAGGAGGATAAGTAAATATTAAGTGTAAATATCAAGTGCAAATATTAAGTGTAAATATCAAGTGCGACTATCATAAGAAGCAAAACATGAACTACATGAAAAATCATAATTACATGTATTTTACATTTTAGTAACATTTTCATCTGTCATATTTTATCAAGTAAAACAAATATAAGCTCCGAGGTGTATAGCAAATTGTCCAAAGGACACAAATACACAAAATAAACTTCACGTCAAACGTCATTTTGTTCTGACAGAATAAATAATGGATTGATTGATTGATGTTTTACGCCAACTTCAGGAATATTTCAGCTATATCATGGCGACAGAAGCAATTATATCTTCTGAACTAATATACAAAAACTATTTTGTTATCATATTTTTTTTTAAATGTTCTTTTACCAAAATTGGCGACAGAAGCAATCATATCCTCTGAACTAATATACGTACAAAAATAGTAATAGTAATTACATGATACCCCGCCATGTTTAAAAAAAAATCTAAGTTAAAAGGGGAATAACTCAAGAACTATATGTACCGCTGAACCCAAAATTACACTTTGTGTTTTGAAGTAAGCAGTTTACATATCAAGATTTAAAGACAGTATGTTATTTCATTCACAAGTTATGAGTACAAAACCCTAAAATTTGCAAAATTTCAAGTTTCAAGGTGTATAACTCCAGAACCCCTTGGACCTTTGAAGCCAAAATCCAACTTGGTCTGGGATTTGTGGTAAACGACTTAAACACCAAATTTAAAGACAGTATGCTATTTCATTCACAAGTTATCAGTCGGAAACCCTAAAATTCGCAAAATTTCAAGAGGCATAACTCCAGAACCCATTTGACCTCTGAACCCAAAATCGATCTTGACCTAAGTTTTGTGGTAAACAATTTGCATGCCAAGTTTGAAGACCCTGTGTTATTTCGTTAACAAGTTATCAGTCGGAAACCCTGAAATTCGCAAAATTTCAAAGTTTCAAGGGACATAACTCGAGAACCCCTCAGACCTCTGAACTCAAAATCGAACTTGGCCTGAGTTTTATGGTAAACAAGTTGCATATCAAGTTTGAAGACCTTGTGTTATTTCATTCACAAGTTATCAGTCGGAAACCTTCGGGGGACGGACGGACGGACAGACACACGACGGAGGGTATCACATAATACCTCGCCACTACGTGAGGCGGGGTATAAAAACTATTTTGTTATCATATTTTTTTAAAACGTACTTTTACTTAAATTGAGGGTTCGACAGTTATAGATTATTGAGATTATATGCATGGATATAGCACGCCAAAGCCATTAAAACGTAGATAAAATTGCATTTCCTAAGGGAATGCTATTTTTTCTGCATTTTATATTTGCATGTTATATTATCACATTACCTGTGATGATTTATCTTTACCTACAGATAATAAGATATAGAAATAAATATACAAGAAATAATGATAAAGAAATATTATTAAAATACCGATTGATGACTTAAATAGATAATATATATTTTCACCTGGAGGTAATAGGGTTTTATATGAATTATCTGGTGATAAACTATATGACATCGATATTTGAACCATGTGTAACAGCTTATTGTGTCTATTACGAAACTTGCGCCATCATCTGTAACATGCATTTGCATAGGCTGAGTATTCAACTTGCGGGCTACTGAAGCATTTGAAAATAATGGCCAATAAAGACTGTCGGTGTTTACATTTTATTCTCAAATATATTTTTATAAATCCTTACAAACATTATTACTGTCAAATGCGACCTGAAATATTTCTTAACTTAGGCTGATTAGACTTCTGAAGCCGGTTGATATTGATAAATAGAATTTTGGAACGACGGCTAAACTGTTCAAATTGATTACTTCGGTCGGTTTTTGCTTATTTGTTACGTTTCATTTATTTGGTTGTTATATAAAACAGATAATAAGCATCACCTGGAGATATTAAGCCTAACTGGTTGATACATGTAGATATAATATTTAGTACACATCACCATATAATTTCATAGACACCTATTAGTAAATTATTTGTATGTATTTACTAGTACCTGGAGATAATTAGACAGAAAAATAACTTTTGTCTGCTAAATGTCAAACGCATATGAAATAGCATTATCTCAGGTATTGCTATTTAATCTGCATTTGTGTGGCTTTTGCTTGGCATATATGCATATACTAACAACGTACAAAGGTAGTAGTTAATCGCTTGCACAGAAATATTAGGGCAAAAAGTAGTAAAACATCTTTAAAAACACATTTTTTATGATCTAAGACCTTGAATTATCAATTTATTCAACCTTATATAATTAAAGTACATGGTTAAGTACACTGTTAAATGCATTAGAAGAAGCTTCGAAATAATAAAATGGTTATGTCAACGTGTTTTCAATAATCACATTAAGAATTAAAAGGTAAATTGTTCCGAGAACAATTGCAAATCTTTTACCAGTTTACACCATGATTACATGACTTTATTGTCTATTTCGGTAAATAATGTGATGCAAACTAAGTTCTGAACTTTTTTAGTCATTTGCTGAACGGTTGCTAAGGACTTTTTCGAAAAGTAAGTTGTTGGTAAGGACTGAAATGTCACCTCCGGTTGGCAATGGCATTTATTTCCTCTTAACATTATAAAAAAATGTGAATACGTTTGCTAGGGACTTTCATGAAAAATAACATTGTTGCTAACCTTTGACCTTTACCTAATTTTGTCGGCCATCTTGCAATGATCAATTTTCCTATTTACACTTCCTTTGTGTCTATAATGGTGTTTGAGATATAAACAAATAACCATAAAATCGGACCTTGAATAACGGGTTTTCAGCCATAGGCCCAAAAACCAATAGTCCAAAAGTGTTGGAACAAAACACACAAATGTAGATCTCAATGATATAATTATTTTCTCCAATACATTTATCGTTTTTGAGATTTTGCTTAACAAAACTCTAAGATTTTGCTATGACCTCGACCTTTAATCTGAAGACCTTTGACATTGGACTCATATTGAAGGTCTCTTCTTACTGATCAATTTTATATGTAATTTGACTACCATCTGTAACGGTTAAAAGTTATATGTAAAAAATCACTTTCGTAAACGCTTCTAATGCATATCTCTCCGGGGAGTCATCGGAGATGTTCGGTCCAAATGAAACAATTGTAGCCATTGACATATCAAGTATTTTTGTTTGTACTTGATCAGTCATCTGTTACGGTTTCCGAGTTTATGTTCTAACAAGGTCAAAGGTCATCAATGACCTTCAACCTGGTACTCAAATGAAGGTCTCTTCCTGCTGATCATTTCAACTATAGATGTTTACTATATTATCTGAAAGCGGTAAAATGTTATTCGCGATTTAAAAAAACGATTTACCGAAACGCGACAAGGTCTATAACTTATAACTTAAAACGGTACTTGCAGAGATTTCATCATAATGTTTCAATTGAAGATCTCAATGAGAGGAATATTTGTCCAATATAATGTCTTCATAAATGTTTTATTGTTTTCGAGACATTCCAAAACAAAAATTTGAATAACGGCCAAATTGAAAATGGCACACAAAAAGGAAATTTTTGCCCCAAGATTTGTGATCAGGATAATGACAATTACCTGGAAACCGAATTTAGTGGAAATTTGAAAACTGAGAAATGGGCATATTGAGGGGTCAAAAAGTTTTGCATGACAAATCAGCCTGAGGATGAATGAACCATTTCCCCCCTTAGAATTTTGATATCGGTTACGGTTTATGAGTTTATCCGCTCACAGTGTTCGTTACTAGACCGACATGTGGCCCCTGCTTTGTTTTCCAATTGTAAGACCGATTCACCAAACAAAGTATCGAATTATGTCGCATAGTTTTTTTGTCAATGGGGGCGGCAGAAATAATAATGAATAGACGAATTAAAACAATTACTAGTGGTGAGAGACCTTTTGAATAAGTGTCGCTGATATTGTCGTATAATTGAATGTCAAAACTGATGGTTTTGGCTTTTGACATTTTATCATACAACCCTTAGCAATTATATGATAATACAAATGTAAATTTTAAACTAATTACTGGGTAAAATGATAAAAAAATCTAATGCCGGACGGATAACAGATGATGTAAGCCAAGTGACGGCAATAGCTCACACTGACCCTTCGGGTTAAGTTAGCTAAGAACAAGAGGCGCTAAGGGGCATGTTTCGCTCATATTGCTGATACTGACTGTCATATTTATCGTCTTCTCCTTTTTTGCCCCTGCGAGGATCCTTTAATTTGGTCAATAAAATTTGTTGTTGTATATACTTCACTGTTAAAGGGTCACAATTTCAACCTAATTCAAGAATTTTTTTTTGTCTTTTTGTTCGACTATATTTTTGACATTTTATTATACATTCCCTAGCAATTATTTGGTACAACACATGAATCTCAATAAAGATAAAAAAATAAGATAAAAACAAATCATTAAAAGAATAAATTAAGAAAATGAGTTGAGAAAAGTAAAAAAAGAAAATTTTAAATTTTGTAAATGTTTTAAACTCACTGATACAACTTATGTTTAATTATACTATGTGGCATTAAAAGCTTAATTAAAAAGGCCGCAATACGTAACCGCGATATTTTGAAAGTAATTATAACCGCAATAAAAAGCTCTTATCACGCGACATTTAAGTTTACTTCCTCTGCTAGCTGATAGAAGACAAATAACCAATACCGAAGTTAATGTGAATTTAATTTCTGCATATGCTCATTTCGACAACTTATGTCTTTTCAGTGCAGATACAATCTAATCGTTTGGGAGACCAGAAACTCATTTAAAAACTGATAGAGAACAAATAACCAATATAATCTAAATGTAAAGCCAAAATTAGCTAAGGACAGAGCTTTGCTTGAGGCTGATGCTCGTAAGTTTTCAACAAATCTTTCAAAAATTTAGCTATTGTAAGGTTCCAAATATGATCGGCTTTCGAGTCAGCTGAGACAGGAATTTCGTAATGTGTTGTTTCTCGAGTTTTCAATTAAGTTGGGTCTATTGTTCACCTTTTCAATAATACAATCTTATATGATGGTTTTTGGCCCATAGTTGCCAAGTGGTAAACAGCATGGTGACAATTTAAAAAACAGGTTGTATGAAAGAAAGTACATATCAAGTCTTTGAAACATAGTTCGGCTGTGGCCCGTTTGATTATTGCGTTTGGATTGATTGATTGATTAGTTAGAGTTTAGCGTCCAATGAGCAATATTTCAACTATATCAGGACGAGAAAAAGTTAATCAATGCAAAAAATTAAGTAAAAGAAGGAAATAAAAGTGAAAGGGACAACCGAGGTAACGACTTTTGATTGCCACTGGAAAATAGGGTAAATGGGTAGGGGTAGGAAATTTAGCCTTGCATACGACATCCAGTGCGTCTGCTCTCTTTAGGGGTCCTTATACTGCATGGAGCGTGGCATTTCTCCAAACAGTTTGGCTACAATGGTTCGCGGTCAGCCTTTCCGTATTATGACCTGACTACCCCGCATATACTGGGCATTACCCTATCCACCAACTGGGGACGCGCCCGGCAGCTCTGTAGCCGGAGCCTCTGAAAACCAACCCAGGTGCCTGGCCTCTGTTAGGAAGACTCATACTCCAAGCTCAGAGGATGCTGCGGGCCTATTCATAAACCGGGACCGCGCACGGCGGTATTGCTTTTGGACAATTATTCATACAAATAGAAAAGTTTTGGTATTTGATGAATTAGTTTTGATCTGTTTGTAGACGATAGATGGGCTGCAGGTTACGAGTTGTGACAGTTTGGAAAGTTGGTCACCGGACTTTCGGTCTGAGATTTCTCTCAATTCATCTCAATGACATCTACCAATCAGCCACCACACAGATCTTTCACATCATTTTTACTTAGAACGAGGGTGATCATTTCACTGATTTTCGACCTATCAAAGACAGTTGCAGTTGAGTTGATTCGGGACACTGCCGTAATGGAAGGTAATGGGAGGTTTGGCATGCCATAAAACCAGTAAAACCCACAATTTCCTTTGAAATGTCTGTACCGAGTCAGGAACAATTCTTTCGGCAATTTTCCAATGGTTTCCACCTGATTTGCCATTTTTTGTTCTTTGGATTTCGTTTTTTGACAACTCTGTTCGGTAATTTTGTTATCATCCCCATTCAGATGAAACACTCACACAATCATATTTTTATGAAACGTATGGGATATTCATATTATCCCCTTAATGCAGAATCAAGATAATGTAAAAATACCTATATTTCTCTTGTTTTTAGCTTGGAATCCATTTTATTCATTCAAGAATCTTGCTATGTTGACATATTCATGTACCGTTATCCCAAAAAGACAAATACCTGATCATGTTGATCGGTCGAACTTCATTTGCATTGGGCAGTCCTATTAATAAAAACTAATTGCCAAAGCAGATTCTTGAAGTTTGACTTCCGAAGTCTTTTAAAGTAAGAAGCAGCAACTTTTGATTAATTGACTATTTAAGAGTTTAACGTCCAGTGAGCAATATTTCAGCTATACCAGGACGAGAACAAGTCTAGGATGTTGTTTATTTCGCTGAACTTCATTACTCTTTATATAGGGGCCGACTTCGACCTGCCGTTGGGTGTGGGGTTTCCTCACCGTTCATTGAAGATCTTGTGGTGGCTTTGAGTTGTGATTACTCACCTTTGGGTCGTTGTCTCTTTGACATATTCCCCGTTTCCCTTCTTTTTCTAATTAATTAATAAAATATTAGATGGTGGAAGGGACAAACGGGACAACGGGTTTTGATTGCCACTGAAAAAGGTGAGAAATTGCTAGGGACAGGAATTTAGCTTTTAAACGAATCCAAGTGTTCTCTTTAAACAATACAGCAGGGGTCTTTATACTGCATGGAGCGTGGAGTTTCTCCACAAAGTTTGGCTACAATGGTTTGGGTAAGTCTTTCCGTAGTATGACCTGACTACCCCGCATAGACAGGGCATTCCCCTATCCACCAAGTGGAGGCGCATTCGGCAGCTCTGTAGCTGGAGCCACTGAAAACCAATTAGGGGCCTCTGAAAACCGATTAAGGGGCCGGGCAACTTTTGAAAACAGAATTTATCCAGAAAGATTAAATCATGTCGAAGGTTCAAAATAAAGTAGGAAAAGTTGGTATGTATTTGTGAATACAATTTGTGGAGAAAAGTCTGGGTGCAAATGCTAGGTTTAAAATAAAAGCCTTGAATCAGGAATTATATTTCAAATCTTCGGTGCATATGAGTGCCGGTGATTTTGCCAAGTGCAATTCTCGTTGAAAATTGTTTGTGTAAATCCAAAAGGAAATAGAATAATTTATTGTTGTTGACTTTGGTGACATATCTAGCTGTAAGGTGACAACCGCGCCGTTGTTAATTGAATACAATCACATTTGATAGCCGTAGTGATGGAGCAAGGGACGGGACGTAGTTATTCAATTATAGCCAATCTCACAGTCTTTGACATAAATAATTTTTAGACGTGCATTTGCACCGTTGTTGGTATGAGCTTTACGATCCGTGTCGAATATAAATTCACTGTTCAGTACTATAATTTTCAATATTGAAAGGACCTGATCAATTATACTCGAAATGCGAAGGCTTATAAAGCCCCATATTTATTTGAGTTTGCCTTTCTTTGGTGGCCGACTCTAGCAGCCGAGGGGAAACGTTAAAATATTAAGTACATGTACAATGAATATAGTTAAGATTACATTTGCATATTATAAAGTATAATTCTTATAATTTAATACTGTTTTACTGAATCAATTGAAATACCAAAGAACAATCATACTAAGTTTTAAACCATTTAAGGTGTCTACTATGAACTGAGGTTTAAAGTGAGTGACAAGGGAACTGCGAGTTGAAAATAAACAATCCAAAAACAATGAAACAAAGATATAACACGAGCACGACACGGAAAAGCCAAATGAAGACACGCACACAAACAACAGCAACAACGGGCCCATTAGTTCAGGTGCACCGTTAGAGTAAGCATCTCCTGCATCTTATGAGACACCCGCCGTGTTGAACATATTAACTCCGGCAGTTCAGTCAAATCTGGTAGAGGAAAACAAACTTAAGTGGCATAATTGTTTCAAAGTATTATACCGTTATATATTATGTGTGATTGTTAATGATGCCAATATGAAATCTAGTAAAATATCAACTACTAGTATATTATTTCTTATTAAGATCTCTATTTCATATCCGAAAAATTACAGTGGTACGATTTACCACGGGGCCTAATCTGCTCGAAAAATATTTAGGTGATTTCTGAGATAAGTAATTTAATTGTGGGTGATTACCAAAAATATGTAAACAAGCCCGCTTCAGAAATTACAAGGTGATAATCTGTCAACTATATTAGTGTTCATATAGCATTCTTTACAAAGAAATTGTGCTTATTCTATGGCGAAGGAAATAGCAATTTTCCCTGTGTAAGGTTTAAATCATTTGTACTTTTTGTGTGAAACGTGCACAAAAGTGAAGATTGTAAGAAAAAATTTGAGCTGTCAGTCTTGTTTAAGAGATAAAGGCCTTATTTCAATCTCTTCTGAAAGCTTCTTCGCTTTATAATGTTGTTTAAGAACTGCAACTATAAAGACAGGTTTAAATTTGGTATTTAATCAAAAAATTACAGTATAAGCAGATTTCTGTAGGTGATCGCCAGGAGTAAGTCAGTTTCTGAGGGGTAATACCAGATCTCAAAAAAAAAATCAAGCTGATCATTTTTAAAAGTAAAGAAGCGAAATATGGCAAAAGAAAATGCATTGACTATTAAAAAAATATATATAATAAATTTAAGTGCGAAACCAAATTCTTCAGAAAGTAAGCATTGTCTTATTTCTTGAAATAGCTTGTAGATTCTAACCTTGTTGGTTCAAGTAAAAAGTCCAAATTTAATTTAATTTAATACTATATTTCTCCGGTGTTTGCTAGATTAACATCAATGAAATTATATAATAACCATCACATATCTGGACGAACTATAACAAAAATTATTTTAGAAAATTTACAGGGAAATTTAAGAATTTCGGAGTGAAGTTTACATTTGCACAAAAAACAGAACAAAACAGAATTTTATTTGGTTAAATAGATACACAAATACTAGAAAAAGAAACCCATTGAGGTCAAATAAGGCAAAAATTACAAATCAAACATATCATATCATGATATGTTTTAGCGGCATTTATCGCTTATTTACTTGATTTTCAATTGTTCCGGAGCGACTATAATTCTATTATCACTGCACTGCGCTGATATGAACATATTATCGTCAATCTCTATGGAACGTTAGCAACAGCGTATTAATATGACGTCGCGTGACGTTTCGTGAAAAAAATTAAAGAACTTTAGTGAGCAAGCTCACATACCCCACGCCCTCACATTTAGGATAATCCTGCATTATCTCAAAATTATCAAAAAATTGAAATCCAAGTAGTTTGCACATCTCTTACAGATGAACAATCATCCTGTAAAATATCTTAAAACCTGTAGCAGGATTTATCCGGGCAAAATGAGTACCCTGTAAACTTCCTATCTTATAAACTGTAGGAGGAGTAATCCGGACAAATAATGTACCCTATATGCAATATAATGCATAAAAATTACAAAGTTCAACAATGTGTAGTTTTCTGAAAAATTATCAAAAATCAAAATCCAAGTAGTATGCACATCTTTAATATGTGCACAATCAACCTGCAAAATAAAAACTTCCTAGCTTAAAAACTGTAGGAGGAGTTATCCGGACAAATAGTGTACCCACTTGATGACGGACGGACTGACGGACGGACGGACGGACGGACGGACTGACGGACCAGTCAAAAACTATATATCCTCCGCAACTTCGTTGCGTGGGGTATAATAATCCTATAAAAAAAAGCGTTACATTTAACTAAAAATTACATGTTTAACCTAAAGAAATATTTCAATAGAAAAGAAACATATATTTAGTATATATTGATAACAAAATTAGCGATAAAAATACTATTAGTAATTTGTTTTGCTCGGATGGATTTCTCAGCTCGTATTGCATCTCGTGCTTCGCACTCGATGAAATACAAGCTGAGAATTCCATACTCGCATAACAAATTACTAATAGTATATATATCTTAGAGATGAGTAGCATATCATATAGGTATAGGAAGCATTTCATTTGGTCGTAGATTCATATCAAATGTCTTAAAAGCACATCACTGGCCTTTGAAACATAACATAGGTCTTAAGTGATTAAGCTGCATATCATAAGTCTTATGATCAACAACAGTAGTCAGCCCATACAAGGATAAACATCTCTGCTATAGAATGGACTTTGCTAATAATTGCATTCACTACAGCGATGGATTTGATATTGGATCTTAAGGAGACCCAAGATACCTCCACTGTTAGCGCTTTAGTTACTTTCCTTTTTTGTCTTTGTCATGTTGTGTCAATTTGTGTTACATCTGAATTGCCATCTTTTTGTATATTATAATTCAGAATTTTCGCCTCCAATTTTTTTGCTTCGATATTCCTCCGTCGATTTTTTTTTATAAATGTTGACTTTGACAATTAAAAACCGTAATAAATGGCACCTAAGTTTAATGGTGAAGGTCCCAGGTCTCTACGACATTCAGATTAGGAGTACAGAGCATTGAAGGTCAACAAGTCAAAAAATACCAACCGCATGGTTGCTTTCAAAATTTCTGTCATGACCTAACAAGCATTTTACCCTTACACTTCATCAACTTTCTGTTACTGTTCTCCAGTAGCTGCTAACAAAATTCTGACAGAAATAGGTAACTCAATTACTAAAAGGTCCCATATCGATATTGAGATGACTACCTTGATAGAGCTCGGTTGCAGACGAAAAGGATACTTTCCGATAACTCGAAGTCATCACTACAGAAGTTTTATGGTCGAAATCATGATCTTGTGGACCACTATGAGATATAGTTTCCCTGATTACAACATATCTTTCCCTTTACAACTAAAGTTTTTTCCTCTACCGGATTTGACTTAACGATCGGAGTTGATCGGACATGTTCAACACGGCGGAAGTCTATACGAAGCAGGAGATGCCGTCGAAGTCTAATATCACCACAATTCAAGTAAGCGAAGAAGTTATCCGAGAAATACAAACTTATGAATGCGCCATTTATTCTGAGAACGAAACAGACAGTTCGGAATCAGTTGCAGAATTGGTATCGGAATCAGTTGCAGAAACAGTTGTGGAATCAGTCAATGTCGGTGATTTTGAAGTTCGAACCAATAGATTGGTTAAAAATACCATAACTCACAAGAGAAGGTCTTTTCTTAAGAAGAAGGGTGATTTTGAAGTTTGAACCAATAGATTGGTTTAAAATACCATAACTCACAAGAGAAGGTCTTTTCTTAAGAAGAAGGGTGATTTTGAAGTTTGAACCAATAGATTGGTTTAAAATACCACAACTCACAAGAGAAGGTCTTTTCTCAAGAAGAAGGGCCAAGCTCCTTAGACTCTGCGAGGACTTGATTACATACAGATGGCATGGCGGGGACTATGGCCATAATAGGCAATCTTCAATCGAAGGCCAAGTCCTTCTACTGTCTTTACAGGCAAAACTTCGGCCACTGTACCGGCAAAAAATTAAAGTTATAGTAAGGACGGAGATAAAAAGGAGGAAAGGCAAAGAATTTATCTAATGTTTAACCTTTAAATATATATTATTGTCAATTTTCAAAGAAGCAGGAGCTGCTTACTCTAATGATGCAGTTGTTCTTCTGTGTGTATGTTCATGTTTCTTTTTTTTCTTTTGGAGTCCTGCCCTACCCATTTTTTCATACTTTTTTGAACTGAATAACTTGTTCTCGTTTTGCTCGTTGGGTGTTAAACACAATTTTGTAACAGTATTGTTAATAGAATCGATGTACGCATACTGACAATTTTTTCCCCTTCTCATGTTACATCTGTAAACAACAGCATCCAACATGTAGCTCTCGACACTTTGTATAAACATTTGTAGTTTAGTCTTTGTAAATAGGTTTTGTTTTTTTTACTTTTTTATTGTGGTTTGATGGAGAGCCAGTCGAAATATCAACTGTTATTTTATGTGCTATTTACTTTGTTTATTTTGAAGTTTATATAAATGTATTAGAGGATATGCTTTCTCTTGAATCTTTAATAGCATCAAAACAAATTCAAATGCTTTTTTGAGCGTTTTACTGACTGTAAGCAAATCGACAAGAGACGTTTACGCTTTTTATAGCACATTTATGCTTTCTGCGTTTTTTAGAAACATTTACGCTTTTTCAAAGGACATTTGCGCTCAATTTGAAAACTGGAACTTTATGTGCTATACAGTTGAAAGTCTACGCCCTAAGTAAAAGCTACAGGTATTGGCCACGAGTACTATCGTCAAAAGTCACTACAATAACATAAAAGGTATATTCAAATTGTATCCAAGTTCAAAAACAAATTGAGGTCAACATAATTCCGCTTTGCGCTTTATACATAGAATTCAAATACTAATGATCGTGGCAGAGTACATAATTAGGAATTCTGTAAAAGATGCAATATTTTATTAATATGAGAGTATTAACTCCGATCAGTATGTTGATTGATTTAAACGTATTTTATTTGCTCAAAAACATACAGCAAAACGGATAAGACACAAGTTAATCAAACTTAGATCGTCTTCTCCTTAACTACAATATAATACAATAATACGCAGGCATGAGAGTTCACTAATATAATAAAGAAAAGTATTTTTAGAGCAATAACAAGAGGATAAGAAAAGAAAAAAGATATAGGAAAGACACAAAATTTGCGTCTGATTGTGTGTGTGTGGGTGTGTGTGGATCGTACAAGTAAATTAACTCGATTTATAATCATACTACAAGAAATCTTTGGGATTTTTTAATATATTCAAATACTACCTTAAATACTTCTTCATTTTCGTGGTTTGACAGAGTTGAACTACCACTAATTAAGAGCAAAAAGTTCCGTTCAAGACAATCAGGCAACCAGGCTAATTTATTTACCAAGACATCACGTTGATCTAAATATAATGGACATTCAAAGAAAAAATGTTTGTAGTCTTCACGTGGTGCCCCACAACGACATGATGGGTCAGATATTACGTTTATTTTATGGAGGTCATTATTAAGGAATGTTGCTGAACATCTAAACTGTGCTAAAATGATGTTAAGCCTTCGTGGTCCAAAGTAATAGTGGTCTGGGATTACTGCCTTTTTCTCTCTGGAGTTTTTTATTGCAGATTTAAATTTAGATAGATTATCTGCATGACGCGTGTCTAAGTCCAAGTTGTTCCACTGTCTAATAGTAGATGGAAT
>MJUU01063709.1:0-50684 GCA_002080025.1 Modiolus philippinarum | reverse complement strand
AACTCTTTTTTCTCTAATGAATTCAGAATACAATTGTAAATTTCTATAAGCTGGTGCACAGTTGAATTTTTTGGCAAGAAACCGGATTGGTATTCATAAATAAGCTTATACCTCTGGAGATGATTAAAGATATACTTATACACCACACGCTCCATTATTTTACCAACACAACTAATTAAGGAAATGGGACGATAATTTGAGGGCAGTGAATTGTCACCTTTTTTAAAAATGGCAGTTACATTGGCAATTTTCCATGAAGATGGATATTTACCGTCACTTAAAGATTTATTAAATATTTTTTGAAGGGGCTCAGCAATTATTTCCGGACAAACTTTTAACATTTTGTGACTAATAATATCAGGTCCTGAAGCCTTGTTTGGATCTGATACTTTAATCACGTCGATAATTTCGTTTTTATCAATAAATATATCATTCAACTCGTTTTCAGTTTTTGAATCAATATGAGGGAGTGCTACATTATCATCCAGAATGTCAGAAATTGTACCAAAATATTTATTCAGAAGCTCACATTTCTCGTCATCATCGTAAACAATGCTTTCAAAAGTATCATCATTTATTATATTCTGAAGCGGGGGGATACTGTGGGAGCCATTGTTTGATTTTATCAGCATTTTCATAATCTTCCAATATGTTTTTGGATTCGTGGTATTTTCTAAAATTATGTTGTCTAATCAGTATGTTGATTGCGTAACATGCAAGGATCAAAGCATAGTCGATAATTTTTGCATAGGTATTTGTTTGCCGATTTATTGCCTTTGCTGCAAATTTCAGTTTTATTTCAGACTTTCAGTTATACTGAGATGTCCATACAGAGTTCTTAAACCTGAATAGCCATGTTCAAAGTCGTATGCCTTGCAAAATACCAAAGATGAATTCATATAAAAAAGATATCAACATGAAATAGCTTTAAATATCGTTATTTTTTCTCTCAGCTTTTAACATCTTTGAGTTTATGGTCTTCCAAACGTTTAGATTTTATCTGCACTTGTCGAAATGCGCATATTCAGAACATAAATTCATAACTTCGGCATTTAGTTATAGATATTAACTACAGTTGATAATGCCACAGTTACCTTGGTTTGTAAAAGATTTTGGAGAAAAAAAAATAACGAGAGTCTAGCTTGTTCAATTGTGTTAAATCTTATGTTAAAAAAATCACATGAACAATAGGGCTGTAGAAAATAGAAAGTCTCTGACCTCTAATTATAAAATATCCAAAGACAACTGGACTTAAAACATTGTCTAAAAGTGATACAAAATGCTTTAGAAAAGTCTTAAAACATATTGTAGCACTTAACTTCCGGCCTGAAAACAAAACTTTTTCACGACGTTTGCTATTTTATTACGACCATTTTATTTTTAATTATTGTATATTAAATACTTCTAATTAACTTATTTTAATACATCTTTCACAATAGAAATACGTAGTGTGATTTTTTACACTGCTGCCCAGATTTACCTTTCCGTACAAATCAGGGTTTGATTGATTAATTTAATTTTTCGTCCAGTGAGGAGAACAAAGTAATCAATACAAATAATATATGTAAAAGAAGAGTTGAAGAAGTGTCAACTGGAGTAATGAGTTTCGATTGCCGCTGAAACATTTCAAAAATGGGTAGGGGCAGGAAATTTATACCACACCAGTAAGTCTACAGCTGAACGAGAAACATAGTAGGGGTTTCTATAGTGCATTGGGCGTGGTGTTTGTCCATACAGTTTGGCTTCGATGGTTTGCGGCCCAGCTTTCCGTATTATGACGACCTGACTACCCCTATTTACCACTTGGGTAAGAAACCCGACAGCCATTTAGACGGAGCTACTAAAAAGCGATTCAGGTGCCTTACGTAAAGGGTTGTGACCTTGCCGAATGAAATAAGGCAAAATACCAGTAATTTTCCCTTCAGTGTGACCGGATGTAAAAGAAAAGAAACGGTTTTTGCGCCGGACATTTTCTCAGTTACACCAGTTAAGACGCGATCACGCTGATCATCATATATTCGCTTGATCGATTAATATCTAGTGAGCAATTTTCAGCTATATCAGGAGGAAAACAAATTAAGCAATTCAAGAAATTCTTAGTCAAAGAGGAGAGATATGAACGAGGAAGGGGCAACTTTGGCAACGAGTTTTAATTGCTACTGAAAAATGGGTAGGAGCAGGACCTTTAGCTTTATACGGCCACAGTGAACCCTGTGAATATTCTCAGTAAGAAAAATATAGAAGGGGTCTTTATAAAGCTGTAGGTGTTGCGTTTCTCCTTACAATTTGTCTACAATGGTTCGCGACCAGGCTTTCAGTAAAATGACCTGACGTCCCCGCGAAGACAGTGCATTTCCCTTTCTACTACCTTAGAAATTATTTATTATTCGCCTGGTAACTGCAGACGGAGTCATTTATTCGAGGGAATCTTATCTGTGGTTTGTAGGTTAGGTTGACAAAGTTGATTATGATTTAAACACTTGTTAAAGATAAATTTTTTAAATATTTTAAAGGAAATCAGTTACTTTTGGCAATTTATTTATATTTTACTATTTCATAATGATTTTTTGATGTCAGACTTTATTCTGTTCAATATTATTTAGGGTTCGCTACTCACCGAAGCTCCCCAAAAGAGTCTTCTAGTATTCAGTTGATTTGTTTAGTAAGATTTCTCTTTACCTACATTGCATTCGGACTGCATGTCTGCTTTTTTTCATTTTTCAAAGGACAACTTTTACGTCAGCAGATACCGGGTTTAACACTTCTGGGAGGTGTTTATTGTCATGTTGAGCCCGTAATTCTGATTTTTTTCTCATTCTTGTGACAAGCCTAATTTGTTTATTGTTGAAAGACTCAATGTTGAATAAAAGGTATGGAGTAAATGCGCATGAGACAAAGTCTCTACAAATACACGATAAAGCAAGCAAAGGAACAACGCTTTTATTGTTGTTCTTCAAGCATGTTTTTGAATGAATGTTTTTTAGGAATGAATAACGGGGCTCTATTAATTTACTGAAATGGTCTACTAGGCGTCCAAATAAAGCGAAAAAAAAAGATGTCGCCTCTGAGGCACCAGATCGTTACATGTTGGCAACTGATATTAATTTGTTTTCTTCCGTTAGTTACGTATATTGAGTAGAAGATCCCGATTCGATCAGTACTATAGTCCACTTTGTGGCCAAGAATTGGAAAGAGTTGAGCAAACTCTGCATTTTTTATGTGAAACAGTATGAAGAGATGGCTAAAATACCGTTACTGTCTGATGACGTCACATATCTGGAAACTAATGATAAAGTATTCCTGGGTCTTCAACAAAGACAGACTCGGAACAACTGTCTCAAACAGCAGGAGCAGGAGCTCTTGACATCCGTAGTCGAGAGGTATCTGCACCAGCGGTAACCGCATTATTTTCATATTTTATCGCCTACTTTTCCATCATCACAGCCTACTCCACTCTCTTCTTCATTAGCCCACACCTGTACAATAACTTCAGTAACGTCGCCTGTTGTAGCCACCTCAGCTTCTACAGCAATGCAAGAACTCCATCATCACCTCTACACTGTTAGGAACAGACCTTGGACTTACATTGGAATGTGATCCACTCTATTGCTCTCTATTGCTTATCAGAGCCTTTACAGTAGCTAAGATGCACATTATTACGTCAAGAATGGTCCGAGTGAGCACTTCAAACTAGGAATGGGAGATATATTTGAGAAAATAGTGCCGTCGGAGACAGAATCACTCAAACCACCAGCAGTTACCGAAGAGCTAACTAAGGCAATAAAAAAAAGAACTGCTTTAGGAGCAGATAATTTTACAAGAAAATTCTGGCGGCAGTAACAGCCAGGGATGTTATATTGCTAATGTGTAATTGTAATGCATTACACTATTACAAAGTAATGCGTGTAATTGTAATGCATTACACTATTACAATGTAATGCATGTAATGAGTAATGCCCCAAATTTAATGTTACATGTCATTGTAATGTAATACATTACATTTCAAAAATGTCTGTAATTTAGGCATTGCATGACATTACATCAATTAGACTTTGAAACTTGAGGTTACACTTTCATCTGTAAAGTTTGTCGAAGTTGGAATGCATTGCAACTCTGTAGATTTTTAACACTGCTTTTCTTTAATATCTGCCAGTCTGAATATAACATCAAACTTTGCAACTCATTTAAAGGTAAACGTTTTTATTTTGTTTCAGTATGGATATTTTGTTTAGTGATATAGTGATGCAAAATTTTTATTCAAATTCTGAAAGTTTGCAATCCTCAATTTGCAATAAAAAAGACAAGCTACTAGAGTAGCCAAATGCAACTGTTTAAACTCCTAATTAGTTTACATAGCAATTTTTAAATTTCAATTATACAAACCTTGCCTTATCGTATCTTTTTTGATGTGTCATATTGTCATATGGATAACTATACTTGCGGATTCTGAAGGTATTTAGTTATAAGTAATGATCCTTTCTGAGACATTTTTTTAATTGTCGTTGTATTACTAGTGTCTGGATAAAAGCTTAGTTATGAATGAAACTGTTTAAAACTGGTTACAACTTTAATCATAAACAATTTTATAACTACATCAATTCACAACAGCCAAATGATAGAAAAAAACTCACCCTGCCAGATGAGCAAAAAATCATAAAAAGATGAAGCAAATAAGGCGCTAACCAAAGTTTTGTTAGGATTTGAGATGTAAATCAAAATTTTACAGTCGCAAACTGAGTTGATTTGCAACAGCTAAAATCTAACATTAACCCCAAAAATCCTAAAAATTAATTACTACGATTCTAAAGCATACAATAAATAACAAAATACCGAAGTTACTGCTAATAAATCATCTGCATATGCGCATTTCGACAACTTATGTCTCATCAGTGCAGATCAGCAGATCAAACCAAAACATTTGGAAGTCCATTACCTGAAAAACATGTTAAAGCTGATAGAGAACAAATAATCAAAAGGGTCTATAGGAAAGCCAAAACTTAGCTGAGGACAGAGCTATGCATAAGGAAGATACTCCTTAGTTTTAAACAAATAAATGCAAAATTTAGATATTGCAAGTTCCAATACAATCGGTTTTTGGGTCAGCACCGAAGTAACGACTACTGGTTTGGTCAATACCCTGAATGACTAACAATCCACCACCAGAGGCATCGCTTCAGAGATTATAAATAACAAAATACTGAAGTTACCTCTAATTAATCTTCTGGATATGCGAATTTCGACAAAAACGTTAAAATCATTTTTAACACTTGATATTTATGTGCGGTTATGAATAACAAAATACTGAAGTTATTGTTCATTTAAATTCTGCACATGACCCAATTACTCCGAAAAGACAGTGCATTCCCTGAAATGCTTGTTTATGCAGTGACATTGCGATTGGTTTCGAAACAGTAAATCATGAATTTATTTGCCTATAAATTTAGAATCATACAGTCAAATTAGCAATATTAGCATGAGTGGATTGGAATATAATATTATCCTCCATTTTCAAAAGCCAAGGAACGACATACTGGAAGATGGAGGAAACCCTCTTGGATTGATGACATATCCCAGACTAAAACCAATAGAGCAGTTTTTAGCAATTCTTGGGAGGTTACGCCTTGGGTTTTTGTGAAGGATTAAGGTGACAGGTTTAAAATATCTGCGCATTATTGTCTAATTACTTCAACACTAGGATAAGTTTTATTCATGCAGAATTGAAAAGTTGCAACATATTTCCGACAATATATATAACAAATGAAAAAAAAAATTAACAAAATTTAAAATCAAATATCCGTAGACAATAGTTGTTATTGATTGCACAAAATACTTCATTAAACATTCCATGATAATTTCTAATTACAAACATCACAATAACATCGAGTTCTTTGTTGGTATAAAATCTCCTGCTGTTAATAATCTTGTGTCTGGAGGCTGGTGAAGACGATTTTAAGGCAGCCAACTTGAAGCAGAAGGTGGCATTTTTGAACTTTTAGGACTGAGTGATAGTGTAATAGTCGACAAAGGCTTTACAATATCTGGTTGATTAGAAAATAAAATAATTGCAGTTTTCTTTGCATTCAAGAAATTGTGCAACTTCGAATAAACATGGAAAGCTGTAAAGGACGAGTCAAAAACGTTCATACTGTTATTATGAATTGCACCATAATATACGAAAATATTTCAGTCAAGTTGCTGGTTAACAGATCTAGATGTGCCTTTTGTTGAAGAATAGGTTATAATTTGATTTGACGTATGACTTTCTTAAATTGCTGATTTTGTCTGTTATGTCAAATATCTAGAAATCTAGTTTTTTCTTGTATGATCAGCTTTCAAAAAAAATTTTGATACGTCAAATATAGAAATCTAGTTTTTTTACTTGTGTGATTAGCTTGAAAAAACACTTGTTCTAATGATATATCTCATATAATCAAGGTAATCTTATCTATATTAATAGGTGTAAATATATAATAGTTTATGAGGATTGTACATAACATAACAAATTACCCAACTCATTGTATATTTGAGTTCCTGCATATGGCCATTTCGACAAAGTCTGTCTCTTCTTGCATATCAAATTAAAACATCTGGAAGAACATCAACTGAATAATGTGTAAACGATAATAAAGAACAAATTACCAACAGGATCTTAATGAAAGGCTAACATTAGCTAAGGACAGAACAATGCACCAGGAAGATACTCCTTAGTTAAAATAAATAATTTCTAAAATAACATATGAATAATAAGTACACATTTCTAACTTAATTAGTCCATAGCTTACCTTAAAAGGTAAATTTCAAATGAACCTAAAAATGCACAAGGTAATTTGACGACATAGTACTTGCAGTATAGGCAAAGAAGAAAACATCTAGTTCTACCAACATGTAAAAAAACAGTTTGAATTTTTGAAAGGGCAAAAAACCTATACACCTTTATGTATACATTTTTAGCTCTGTCATGAAAGTAAACATAAACTTAATTAAATTTATTAATGCTTTGTAATAAAATGGGGAAAATACAAATTTTTACTAACACATCAAAATATCAGCCCTTGAAACACACTGTGAAATTGCAAATGCTAAAAATGACTATTATGTAATAGATCGATGTAATATTACAATTTTCTAATTAAGATTTCCCTTTTTTCGAAGACCTCATGTTTTTTTTTAATTAGAAAGAAGTCTTCTGATGACAATTCGCCCAATAAAATATTGTTTTTGTCAGCACCGGTCCAAATCAAAAACTCACACTATGGGACACCAATTATCGTCATCTAACCTTAACTTGAACAAAGGACTTGTTGTCACTCTAACTGAAGCCTTAGTGAAGTTGATTCTAGACAAAACTGGTTTGCGTTTAATAACATTATGCTATCAATTTCCATACAAAATATATTTGTAGCTTTAATTTATTTTTTGAATTACAAAAAGTTTCAAGTACTTTTAAAACTGGGGTATCACTAGTGACTTTTGCAGTGGGTACTGCTGAAACGAATTTTATAGTGTATAGGTTGGATGAGCATAATTTTCGGCAAAAAAAAACATACGTCGAGAAGTATTTCTAAGTTTTTATTTTTATCATTCAAATTAGTTTGTCATTATTTTTTAATTGATTGTCATATTTGAATAAAAATTGTACATCATACCTAACTTCTCCAGAGTAACAATGTACGCATAATCTGCTATCTTAAATTTATGAAAGTAGCTGCCTTTTTTTAACCGAAATATTTTTAAGGCCGCTTTATGGTATATCATTAATAAAATTTCGTCCGTTTCCCTGTTTCATATGTTTTGCAACAGTCTGCTTAATAAAAAGAACTTCTTAATGTCGCGTTAAGCACTGTTTGATCAATTACAAAATTTTAACTTTAAATTAGTAAATATATATATATATATTTGGTTCTTTTGAGTGAAGTAGCGCTTTAAAATAATGATTTTTTTGTCGTTTTATAATTGTAAAAAAGCAAACGCAGTAAATTACAAATAAAAAATGCCAATGCTAAGAATGAAACATACTATAATATAATACATTTACTTTACCTAATGTCTCTATAAATTATAATGATTGTGTAATATTTAAACAATGAAAAGCAGAATATTATCAAATATAAATTATACCTCAAAAAGTAGATTGATATAATACAAACACAATTGTTTCGAGAAAACTAATAACATTAAAATGTCGAGGGAAACTTCATTGAAAACAAAACAACACGAACGCCTGAAAACTATCGTGTTTTAAATATAACGTGCCAACTTTCCCATTGTCACAGTCACGACATTTAAAAATAACAAAATACCGAAGTCACTGTAAATTTACTTTCTGCAAAATTAAAAGAGAAAAAAAAAGGAAACCAATTGAAAAACGTGCACTAATATTTCATTTTCGCAAAATTATCTGATAACACACGTTTTGTTTGGAAAGTAAGGATATTCTTCAATAAGTGGTGATCTGAAAACACCACTCCTAGTTTGCTTTACATAGATGCTTTGTTTTGGGTCGTTTTAACCTAGAGATGGAATGTTGTCTCCTTGACATTTACCTAATTTCCTTTCCTTTTTCATATCATATCACTCTTAGTTTATTTTTATTCGAATTTTGCAAATAATTAAATATTAAGTAACTTAAGTTGACACAGATGGACATCCTGAAAACTTATGTCTCTTCAGTAAAAAAAAAAAAAAAACACCTGGAAGGTAAAAAAGATGCACAAACGCTGTCAGAGAACAAATAACAGTGATGATTCAAATGAAAAGCAGCATTATCTACCTTAATCAGAGAATTGCACAAGGGGATACTCCTTACTTTTTAAATTGCAAGTTTCCAAGTGTCGTCTTGAATTTACTTTGAAGGATGAATTTTTGCTCATTGTTCAAGGTCCCATGACGACTTCAAGTTGAAGTCCAACAACAGCGTTGTTTAAACCCCTTGACCTTATTATTTATTTGTATTGATGTTTTTCTATCGTTATTTATATCATATTTTCTATTTTTTTCATGGCAAGTTTCTAAATGAAATATTCTTTTTGGACCGGCATCAACATACTCGACCCATTGGTACTAAATCCCAAACATTTTTTTGCCAGATTTCACTAATAGCAATGATACGTAAACAAACATTGTTACGATGAAGAAATTTATTTTTTTCATACAATGACGGATTTAATCCTATAGAAGAGCAATAAACATTCGAATGTTCGAAATTATGTTAAAAAGGTTGCTCATATCTGTCTATTTTCAGTTTAACTTCTACTTTTTTAATTAAAGGGTTACTTTGGTTGGAGAACTGCTGCAAAACAGTAGGTTCAATAAGTTTTCGTTATTTTAATTCTGGTTCAAACACTCTTAAATGATTTTTCCAAATGACAAACACTCGTGTATTTTGAATATTTTGGCAAACAATCTTACATTTTAAAATTTCTTTGCCTCCATATTGACTTATTTAATAGTCAGAGGTTAAGGTCCAGTAAGCAATATTTTAGCAATAATAAGGACGAGAACAAGTTAATTAATTAAAACAAATTATACATAAAAGAAAGAAATAAAGGTGATAGGGACAACAGGGGGCAACGAGTTTTGATTGCCACTGGGAAAGGGTAGAGGCAGGAAATTTCAAATTCTAAATGAAATTAATTTTTGTTGAAACTGTATTTACAGATTTTTAAAAATTTGTTCTTGGTGCAAGATCCAACTCCACAAACTGGGCTTGTAAAAGTAGTAAACAGTAAGAATGCCCACCATACCACCATGTGGAGTATGTAAGGACAAATACTGTGACTCTTTCTTTGACTGTGGCCATACCATATGCCATATATGTGCTGTTGAGTTAGAAGAGAGAGGGTCTGAGTGCCACTTGTGTAGATACCATTTTCAGAGAATTAACAAATTATTTTATTAGACTATCAAATGGAGAGTTGTTAACATTCAGATGAATCGTCATGATTTTTGTTCTTGGAACTTCTACGACGATTCTTTACCAAACCCTCCGGGAAGTTTTGAATTTGATTATTATTCCGTAGTGCGACAGTGTTTTACCAGCAGACTATGCTCCTTGAGCTAGCCGGCAGTTTAGCGGCGAGCACTCCTCGACCCATCTTTCAAATTATGTTTTGTCTATTCTTTCCATTTCAATATTGTGGCCTTAGAGTTAGTGGTCTACCTGTATTGGGTTTTATTTGTATGTTTATCATACTATAGGTAAACGGGATAGAGAAAGGGGAGGTTTGGATACACATAAAACGGTTCTACCCTACCGCTGGCTGTTGCTAGTGCCGGTACCAAGTCCGGCTATCCCGAGTTCCTATCGTTATCTATGTTTGTCTTATGTCATTTTATTGTTTTTCTTGTGCAGTTCTCTGGTGGATTGTGACATGTGATTGTAAAGTTCGATCGGCCATTGTAAGTGTTTCCTGCTATCTTTCCTTCATTAATTGCATGTCACCCTCTGTTATATAACATATACTTAAATATAATTAAACACTGGTGCCAGTGAATGAAGCAAGATACCATTGAAAACAATTATATTTTAAAAATGGCTTTGAAAGAATCATGTTTGCTTGAAAAAAAAAAAAACCATAATGAATCATGGATTGGATGTGTAAAAGAAATGTGTAATCCTGGGACATATGTTTTTTTTCAACTTGAGAAATGGTCTTCCCATGATATTATAATTGAAAAAAAAACCAGTAAATTGTGTGGATTGACAAAATGCAGTCACAGACTGGAACAAATGAAATTTGTCGGAAAGGTAAGAAATTAAAGTAAATTCAAAATATATACTCGATCGCAAATTACCCATTAATAGATACAAAAAAGATGCCTAATTGCTAAATAATGAATATGTTCCCATGATCTCAGCATTGCGCGTGGTAGATATCAAAATATTGATTATAATGACAGAATATGTCAATTATGTAATAACACTGATATTGAGGATGAAGCTCATTTCCTTTTATCCTATAAAATACTTGATAATATAAGAGTCAAAGTTCTTGATGATATAAATAAAATGAATGCAAATTTTAAATCTTTGAATTGTGAAAAGAAGTTTGTTTGAATCAAGACTAATGGAGATGATACTGTTTTAGATTTTGTATTACATCTGGTGGCGACCTTATACTCGGAGAGAAAAACATTATTAATTCCTTAAATTTTTGATATGATATAACTAAATATGAAATACATAAACGAGAGTTTTCGCCCTTTTGAGTGAAAGCCTGCCTTGCATCTGGGAACATTTATCACACACACACACACACACACACACACACACACACACACACACACACACACATATATTGATTGATTGATTGAATATTGTTTAACGTCTACTCAGCAATATTTCAGCTATATCAAGACGAGAACAAGTTTGTTGATAAATAATCACTTTGGGGTATGGAAATGGCCATGGGACGGGAAATTCTGACTGCCACTGGAAAAGTAGGGTGAAATCGTCAAGGGCGGGGAATTTAGCCTTGTAGCCGATCACCTACGGACCACCCCAAAAAGAGCTTACTACAAGGGTTCTTTAACGTGCAGGAAGCGTGGCATTTCTTCCAACACGTGGACCTGAGTTTACATCCCATCCGAAAGATGGGTTGTGTATTTATTAATCCCGCACAACCACGGAATGGGTCCAATTTCTATATCCGGGGACCCTCGGGGTCAGCCTCCGTTTAGGAGGGGTCACACCCCGCAAGCCGGAGATACTGGGTCCTATATTTATATCCCGGGGTTCCCTCGGGGTCCTCTGTTAGGATGGCTCATACTCCAAGCTCAGAGGATGCTGCGGGCCTATTCTTCAGCCGGGACCGCGCACGGCGGCACACACACACACACACACACATATATATATATATATATATACTTCAAAATGAATAAAGTAAATAGCACATAAAATAACAGTTGATATTTCGAGACCTGACCGCCTCTTCATCAAAACACAATAAAAATGTAAAAAATACAATCAAGCAAAGCCTACTTACAAAGACTAACTACAAATGTTTATACAAAGTGTCGAGAGCTACATGTTTGATGCTGTTGTTTACAGATGTAACATGAGAAGGGAAAACAATTATTGTCAATGTTAAAAAATGGATAACAGGAAACACCTACAATGGCTAAAAATTATAACTACATGCAACAATTTGCAAGGGAACTACACTAGAAAAACACGTATAAGACAAAAGACAAACGTAGACAACGGTAGGAACTCGGGACAGCCGGACTTGGTACCGGCACTAACAAAAGCCAGCGGTAGGGTTAAACCGGTTTATGGGTATCCAAACCTACCCTTTATCTGTCCCGTTTCCCTATAGTAAAAAAACATACGAATAAAACCCAATACAGTATGTTTACATCGATCATATTAATAATAAGTTACAAAATTATGTTTAAAGTCCAACGAGCAAAACGAGAAAAAGTTTATCAGTTAAAAAAAGTATGAAAAATGGGTAGGGGCGGGATTTTTAGCGAAACTATATTTTAAATTTTTATATTCAAACTGGATTTCAGTTTTTCTATCCAGAACTTTTCTTTAGCCTGCCTCTGTGTGTTTGATTGATTTTGGTCAATTGGTACTACTTGCATATTTTTCCAGTTATGACCAGTGGAGTTAAAATGTAATGCAGTGGCCTGTGATCTTTCCTTTTTCCGAATGTGGTCCCGCCCCTACCCATATTTCTTACATTTCTTGAAAAAAAAAAAAAAAAAAAAAAAAAAAAAAAACATTGGCAGTAGAATACCAAAGGAACAAAGCACAAGATTATATAAATCAAAATCCAGAGACAAGGCAAATGCAAGAACACCAGAAGATGGAAGACCAAAGACACCACATGCCCCCAAAACACACGAACATTACATATACAAGACAAAAAACTAAAGCACTAACAGTGTGAGCTCTTAAAAAAAAACCAGAGTGCCATCAGGTTCTCCGGAAGGATTAACTGATTAACTTGTTCTCGTTTTGCTCGTTGGGCGTTAAACACAATTTTGTAACTTATTCTTAATATAATCGATGTACGCATACTGACAATAATTTTTGCTCCTTCTCATGTAACATCTGTAAACAACAGCATGCAACATGTAGCTCTCAACACTTTGTATAAACATTTTTAGTTAGTCTTTGAAATAGGTTTTGCTTGATTGTATTTTTTACTTTTTTATTGTGTTGTGATGAAAAGCCGGTCAGGTCTCGAAATATCAACTGTTATTTTAGGTGCTATTTACTTTGTACATTTTGAAGTTTATAATTAGGTCACATTGTATGTATCCGATTGGATCTAGCACAACGGTAGTTTTGGTGTTGTTGCTTTGTTTTAGGGTATATATATATATATAAAGTTGTCTTAAAATAGCAACCTAAACAACCTTGTTTAATTTGAGTGTCGGATCTGCCAAGAGAAGGCTGATGCAATTAAATAAAAATAGGAATAATATAAGTGTCTGTGTAAAATAATTATAACAACACTAAAACGTAAATTGATGTTAAATTTACAGCAAATTTTCGCCTTTCCACAGGCTTCGTCAGGCTGATTAATTCTCTACACACGTAGTTGCATGTGCGATAAAAAAGTTTTTGTTGGTTTGATTACACTAACAATGAAAATTGATTGATTGATTGATTGAATATTGTTTAACGTCTACTCAGCAATATTTCAGCTATATCAAGACGAGAACAAGTTTGTTGATAAATAATCACTTTGGGGTATGGAAATGGCTATGGGACGGGAAATTCTGACTGCCACTGGAAAAGTAGGGTGAAATCGTCAAGGGCGGGGAATTTAGCCTTGTAGCCGATCACCTACGGACCACCCCAAAAAGAGCTTGCTACAAGGGTTCTTTAACGTGCAGGAAGCGTGGCATTTCTTCCAACACGTGGACCTGAGTTTACATCCCATCCGAAAGATGGGTTGTGTATTTATTAATCCCGCACAACCACGGAATGGGTCCTATTTCTATATCCCGGGACCCTCGGGGTCAGCCTCCGTTTAGGAGGGGTCACCCCCCGCAAGCCGGAGATACTGGGCCCTATTTCTATATCCCGGGGTTCCCTCGGGGTCCTCTGTTAGGATGGCCCATACTCCAAGCTCAGAGGATGCTGTGGGCCTATTCTTCAGCCGGGACCGCGCACGGCGGCAATGAAAATTGACACAAAGATATTTCCATTCTTTGTGACATAGAAAAGCTAACGATGTAATATAAAGTAGAAAATAAATAAATCAAAATATAATAAAAAGATGTTAACATAATTTTTTCCGCTGAAAAAAAAATACTCTTTTTATTTTTTGTTACTGCTGAATTTCATTTGGTCACGTACGTTAAGACCGGTTGGGATTTAGAACCGTTGCTATTAAAACAATCAATTAACATTTTTTTATAATTTTAAAACGTTTGGAATCAATTTTTGCAGATCATTGTATTCAAAATCGGTATTTGTATTTTTTGGAATTCGACTTGGCAAACAAATATTTTTTAGGGGCCAACTCCGACCTGCCATTGGTGTGGGGTTTCCTCACCGTTTATTGAAGATCTTATGGTGGCTTTGAGTTGTTATTACTCCCCTTTGGGTCGTTGTCTCTTTGACATATTCCCCGTTTCCCTTCTTTTTTCCTATTTGTTCCATTGTTTGGTTTTACCATGTATTTGTAGAGACTTTGTCTCATGTCCATTTTCTCAGTATCCTTTCATTGATTATTAGAATTGATATTACAGAAACTAAATACAGAAGTTACTGTGTGTTAAATTTCTGCATATGCGCATTTCGACAAAATGAGACAAAAGCAAAGTTTGGGTATCACAGTACATTTTAGGATACAAGGGAAGATTAACTACTGCACATGGTAAAATAAGAATATATGGAGTTATGTGAAAGTTGATATTTAAATCGGATCTTCATTGGTTAAGTGGCTTTTTTAGAAAATCAACCTGAATGTTAATTAAAAATGTAAATCAAAATGTGTAGATAGAAAAGGACTTTTGTACAAGTCATATACAAAATGCATCGACTACTTATTGTATTGCGAGTTGGAAAGTTGTTAACAATGATCGAAATAAAATGACTATGACATATGCAGACATTTTAAGAATTAATGTCGCAAGTGAAGATAATATCCAAAACAAACATGCCAAGTTAAATTCAAATTATGTAATGGATTCGTTTACATCTATCAATGACACTTTTTATGTTCTTTAATAATTATTTGTGCAAAATATTAATCGACTAATGAGAAAAAAATATGTGGATAAGGGATATGTATGTCAATATTTTGCGTCATGAGTAATTGTTAATGGCGCATTAAAGTTATGCTATATATATAGGTCGAAGATTCAAAACTAACAAAATATACTATAGATAAATATTTTGTGATGTCCATTGGTAAACATTAGGACAATGAACGCATCTGTTGGCACTTCAGTGAACTGTAGTATGTCTGCTGTTTTGAACTTAACATTTACCATTAATACAATAATAAATATCTCAGCAAGTTCGGAAGAGAATCTAACATCAAATTTCTGTTATGAACAGGATGAGAATAACAGTACTCATGAAATGAATAGACAAAATGTTACAGATTCTCCTCGAACGGAAGTAAAGAAAAAACGGGGACCTCCATGTGACCATGGATTTGATTTATATTATACTTATATCCGACAACACTATTCAGTACTGTATCTAGATGCTATTTTAGCATTGGTGGTTGTGATTTTAAACATTATCTTAGTATCAGTTCTTCTTCGGAAATCAAACATATCAGTTGTCAATATTTTCCTGTCCGTTTTAGGATTTAGTGACATGTGCTGTGCGCTCGTAATGTGCTTACCTATTGCTGTAGGAATAATAACAAAAGACGTTCTAGTCAAGTATATGTGGGAGTCGTACCCAGGTAGTTTCTATGTGTTACTGTTATATCCATATTGTAATGTATATGACATAACATTAACTTTGACTTCTCTCTTTCACACAATGTCATGGATGATAACAACATGCATGTGTGTTTTAAAAGCTTTGATCATGCTTTACCCAATGAAAAGTAGACTCTACATAACACGGAGATTTGCTGTTATTATCTGTGCTGTTATATTTCTGCTTTCTGTTGGCATTCATATGCCACTCGGTTTGGGAAAGAGCATGAAAATATCACTATGGAGGATACATTTTTGCTGTGTTCAGAAAAAAGGATATTTTCTGTCTTATTTGAGATATTATGATATATTTGTATCAGTATCATATGCTGTCTCATTCATTGTAATGATTATATCATCGTTCTATATTGCATTAAAGCTCACGGTTTTTAGGACAAATATACAAAAGGATACACATTATCAAACCCAAGCAAAAGCACGTAGAGCAGCTGTTATCATATTAGTTATTGTGATAGTATATATTTTAGCAGAGTCGGTTCCTGCAATCTGTACTATTTCTCATGGCTTTGCAGCAAGCTGGGATTACTGTCGTTTGCCCATTCACCAGTATAGATCTCTTTTGCTTTTGATAGGTTTTGCCTCAAACTTCATCATTTATTCGATCATGGGAGAGGAGCTAAGAGTCCAAATTATTGCGCTCTTGCAATTCAGGGTTTTTCGTCGGAAGAAAGTCCTTACTGAAATTTCTTGTAGCAAATCATCCGCGGAAAAAACCGGGTCATCCGCAGATAAATCATAGGCGTGCTTTGTATGTATAGGTGGAAATGAAATGGTATCATTTTTGCGTATTGCTACATTATATTTCGATTCTCAATCAACAAATTTAATACTTAGTATAAATTTTCTAATTATTATAGTTGTAATAATGAAGATTTAATTAACAAAATATAGAGTTTACTGTGAATTTAAATTCTGCATATGCGCATTTAGGCAACTTATGTCTCTTCAGTATCAAAACATTTGGAAATCCATAAACCGAAATGTGTGTTAAAGCTGAGAGAGAACAAATTACCAAGTGATCTAAAATGGAAAGCCAAAATTAGCTATACGGATTTATATAAGATATGTCATCTTGTTTCCGGATCCTATTAATCTGACTATAATTTTGTTCATGTACATGTATATGTTGTTACTGTAATTATACGAGTTGATTAATAAAATATGTTTAAAGTAAAATTAGCTAAGGACAGAGCTATGCAAAAATGACAATAAAGCCAGTTTTCACAGGACTTCCAAGTTACAGAAATTTTTTCTATTACCGAATGCTCAAACAACAGAGGTTTTGCTAGCTTAAGTAGAAAACCGATCTTAAAGGGAAGAAGGTCTTACATTGTATACCTATTCATTTTTTAAAGTTTGGATACGAGCAACTATGAACATTATCCAAGGGTTTGAAAAAAATGTTCTGTTGGGGCTTTTGTTTACTCTATCAGCTTTTGATACCGGAATAATTTATTTTAGTGTTAAGATATTTATTTATTTGTATTAATTTGTATTTTTTATCAGCATATTTAGGCATATCTTCATCTTAATGTAACACTTGTAGCCCTGTTGCACTCTAAATATCTTCATTCTTTTTAAAGTCAATTTTTTTCTCATTTTGTATCACATATAGTTTCATGTTTATCTCATGCATATTATCACAGATTGTCCTGCATTTCATCTCTGTGTGCATCCAATATGAACTGATTTTTGTTGTATTGTCTCTGTGCGCATTTGTGTCATTGCGATAAAATGTAATTTTTTATGTCGCCCCATAGTGGGGACGACCTATTGTTATTGTATTGTTTCTTCTTTTTTTATTCTTTGTTATTATTATTATTGTTCTTCCACACATTTTTGTCCGGACTTTTTTGAGAAAACAGTTGAGGTAAGCAGATGAAACTTGGCAGGTAGTTGGATCACCATAGCGAGAAATGCAGGCTACGAATTTTTTTTTTGAAATGGCCGCCATTTCCAAGATACGTCAAAATTTCAACTTTGTCCGATTTCAACGAAAATTGATTTCTAGGTAGATTTTGACCCTGCGATCAAAATGGAATCATCGAGATGGCTGCCTGGGGCGACATCATCTATTGCTTGCAATTGCAAATCTAGTTTTTATTTCCAATTAATTCATATCCCCATTTTGTAAGCAGCAACTATTTGATTTTTGCATGGTATGGCGAGGAGGGGTACTGATTTTTATCTTCTGTAAAAATTGATGATTTTTTTTTTAAATTGACCATAACTTAGTATGACAAAAACCCTACAACAAAGTATTTCCCCCTTTCTATTGAGATTTTTTTAAAAAGGCATATTGAACATCTCCCCTGAAAAGCGCCTAACACCCAATTCTAAAATCATCGATTGTTACCTTATTGGGAAGCACACACTAGTATGGAAAAGATCTCTACTGTTAATTACATCTAAGGATAGTATTTGATCTGTACTGAAGAGACATAAATTGTCGAAAGGAGAATATGGAGAAACAAAATTAAAAGTAACTTGGGTATTTTGTTATTCTTTACTACATTAGATATATTACCATCAACCCCCTTTTTTTCATTAATTGTTTGTATCTACACTTAAACAGTTAGTGGAATAAAGTCAAGCGCGTTTGATATAGAACAGTTGAAGAATAAAATACACAATATGTAAATACTGTCTAAGTCATTTTACCTTAATATAAGTGTAATATTGTAAGTGTCAGATTTTAATACTTAATAAATTAGATTTTTATTCATGTTAATATTGTATTTATGTATTATTGCTTCATGATGAATTTACAAACGAATAAAATCGAAAATTAGAAATCCAGATATGGCAATGAACACAAACAGATACAAAATCACCAACAATCACTGGGGTAAATGTGATATCGGTAACTGCATTTACCGATATCCCAAGATTGTGGACGCAGTTTCGGTTAAAATTATGACCGTCGATTTTGTTATGATAATGCATTATTCTTCAGCATTTCTTAACCTATTCGATGTATTATTTAATTTTGAAGTGAACTGCTAAAGAGTTTCTCATAATTTAATCGCTGAACAGAGACATCACCACTACAAAAAACAGCGGTGATGTCGGTAACTGAAGAAACTGATATCCGTAACTGATGTTCAAGTTCCTAGTAAAGATGTCCGTAACTGTAGATTTATGTTATATCTTTGTCATTTTTTATTCTTGTTTTTGAGGATCAGAAGAACAAATTTTAGCTCAGTTGACCCTATTGCGTTAACTTACCGTCAAGTAGACATGATCAGTCACTCGTTTTGGTTATTGTTTATAAAAAGAAGAGAAAACAGGTCTTTCACAGTTTAAGGAAATTACAAAAATTACAACATTTTTTTAAAATTTATATTATCATCGAAAATTATGAAAATTTCTCAAAGGACTTGAACAAGACGAGCTTTTCAAATCGAATCCCAAACGTTATGTTTTTGAGAGTTCCTGAAAAATTCCAAAATTTGAATCAAAGATACTATTGAAACGATCATTACTCAAATATTGAATTGATAAAACATCGTTGCTTCGTCACAGAGAATTAAAAAAAAGTCTTTGAGAGTTAAAAAACTGAATCAAAGATTTTTTCTATCTTACCATTGAAACAAAATATAGTTGCTTCGTAGAATTGAATGACGGGTCTTTGATAGTTTCAGGAAATTTACCATGATTAAAATCAAAGATTTTCGCAATATTATCCCCGGGTGACCGGTTTTGACGCACTTAAGAATATTTTCTACTTTAGTGTTATTTTCATTAACACTGGTTATGCTATATGCCATTTTCTAGTTAAAATACATTAATAATCGATTAGCATCCAATCTTTGTGGTGTTCCATACAGACCATTTTACGATTTATATCGAATCCTGATCACCGCCATCAAAATGACCTGGAATAAAGCACTTTGGGAAAATCCTGTAGAAACTCATTCTCGTTTGGAAATTTTATAAACTATATAGATCCTCTGAAAATGTAATGACCAATGGCGGTAATTGCATATAAATATTTAAGGTCGTGTAAAGTTTTTTTCTGGTTGAAAACTCTCAACAATCGTGCCTTTTTCCCCAACTTACCACATTGTGATCATTTGCTCGTAGGTATACTAAGATCAAACATTTCAAAGTGGGATTCCGGTCTTCAATAAGATTTATTTTGTCATTGCTTCGCTCTGCGATTCGTGAGAGCTACCATTCAGAAATATAAAGTTCTAGTCAAATGCTGGTTTTCGCTCTTGGTCTCTCAAGGACATGCCAATAGGTATCCTACAAAAAGTCTGCTATCATCAGTAAAACATACCTAATTAAACTCGCTTATAAAGTTTCAGATTAGAATCATGAATACTTCAAAAGTTTTCACTTAATACCGGATAACTCGAAATACATTTTCAGCGATTTTTATGACCTGAGGGCAAATTAAAAAATTCCGAAACCTGCGGCACAGACAAGCTTAAAGTGTTAATTAAATAAAATTTCTCTGATGAAAGATAATGTGTTACATATACAGTACAAGATTTTCTTAATAAAGGTGTAAGAGAAGTCCGCCGTTTTAAAGACCCCTAGAAGTCTTACTCAATGTAATGTGAATCTATTCCTTTGTTTTAAGCCCCCAAGCCAAAATGATTATAGGTGTACGAGAAGTTCGACCACAATCTTCTTTTTCGTTTTAAAGACCCCTAGAAGTCTTACTCAACGTAATGTGAATCTATTCCTTTGTTTTAAGCTTCCAAGCTAAAATGATTATGTAGTTTTCTTCATTCATCGGATATCGCCAAAAACGATTTTGACCCCGTTAAGAAAAGCTACAGTATGTGCTATCTAAATCTACGAGAAATAAATTTTCTAAAAGGCGACAAACTTAAATAACTTTATTCCATAGCTTTGCAGAACTAAAGTTCCGTCGTCTAAATCGCTGTCTGCTTTTTTGAAATGAACTTATAACCTGACCAATATATTCAAACAAAATGAATCGACAAGATTCACAAATCTGTCAAACACTGCTCCCCGGTTCATTAAATCGTTCTCCTTCTCCATACCATATACGGATATCTTCACTTTCAGTTACGGACATCAGCGAAAATTTATTTTTGTCAGTTACCGACATCACCGCTGTTTTTCGTACGGCTATTTTCTCTGTTAAGCGATTAAGTTATGACAAAACCTTGAGCAGTTCAGTTACAAATTAAGCAATGTATCAAATAAGATATTAAACATAGGAGAATAATTCGTTATTATTACAAAATAGACAGTCACAGTATTTAGCTGAAACAGTGTCCGCCATCTTTGGATGTCGATAACTGCAGTTACCGACATCACATTTACCCCAGTGAAACAATGCTCGTGAAGAGTTACATTGGTCTGCCCTATGGGCCGTCACAAATTGACAATACCAATTCAAAGTTTGCCTTTAAAACAATTCGGTGGGGCTTAATCTAGACATAAACTCTGGGTGTTAATTTAAGACAGAAATGTCGTAACGATCTATCAAACCATGGTGGTGACCATACATTTGTAAGAATGTTTAAATATTTCCTTTTAATTCTGGTTTTTTAGGCAGAAGTTTATCCCTGATGACAAAACAGCTTTATCTATAACAAGTAGAATAAAAGAGCACCAGTGATAGACGGCATGTGTGTGGGATGTGGGCATATACTACAAAAAAAGGAAAAACACAGTTTAGGAAGTCTAAATCATGACGCTCGCTTGAAAACGTTTGATTTCAAACGTACAGGGTAATCAATATAACGATGCAAACCGAAGCAGGATATCGTCTCGCAACCTACATGGTGAATGCATTGTAATGGTGTATATGTTGTCTTAGATGTCCTGCATTTCCGAGTAAAAAGATTTGCTGATAGACTGAGAACAGTTAACGTCCTGTGAGCAATATTTCAGCTGTATCAATACGGGGGCAAATTAATCAATTTAAAAAAAGTTGTATATTAAAGAAAAAAATAATAAAGGTGGAATGGACAAAAGGGGCAACGAGTTATGATTGCCATTGGAAAACTGGGAGAAGTTGGTAGGGGCAGGAAACTTAGCCCACAATACTACCCATTAGGAGTAGGCTCTTGAGCAAGATACATGTATATAGAAGGGGTCTTTCTACTGGATGTGGCGTGGCGTTTTTCCACACAGTTTGACTACAATGGTTCGCGGTCTGTCTTTCGTTATCATGACCTGACTACCTCGCATAGACAGGACATTATTCAGTGTTTAATCCGTATATAGGGCAATTTTTATCACCCCCTCTATTTTATATTAAAGTAAAGATAAGTGAAATGGAACTTTGATTTTTACCTCCTCCCAACATAATTCAAACAAACAATCAATTTTGGTATTGATTCAAGTTGCACGGGTGGTATGTAATTATTCATCGAATACGATAAGTCTATATACTAGTACATCAGTTAAATTTTGGATGGATTATTGTGCTTCACTTCAAATTTTGTAGGGAAAGAATTCGGTAACATCCCAATTTAGACTCTTACCTCATTTGGCTTTTCGATTTATGACATCTACACACACAAACAACGTCTGACAAGACAATGACTAACTTTGATGACTTATAAAGTTTTCAGGATAATCATCTAGTCTTCAAACATTAATTACATACGTGTGAAGTCAAAGACCAATGGACTTAGATTTCTCAATGTGATACTATTGAAATTATCTTCCCACTGACAGAAAACTGTTTTTAATAATACTGCAGGTAAGACCTTTTCGATGAATTATATCTAATCAGTGCAACTTCAGTTAAAGCAATGCAAAAATCGTTTTGAAATTCCCTCCATGGCAGTTTATGCAGAAATGTGAGTGGGAAGGGAAATTTAGTATTATAACCAAATACCGAAGCCACTGTGAACCCACTTTCTGCATATGCGCACTCCGAAAACCTATTCTCTTCAGTGCAGATAAAATGTAAACGTTGTGCAGACCAAAATCTCAAATATGTTAAAAAATCAATTAAGATGATTGCTTGTATATAGATAAGGACTCTTCCAAGCGGTGTGTCACAACCATTGATTGCTGCAATAGTCAGGGGACTAAAAATGAATAAAAACACTCCACTTTAAATTACATTAAATAAATAAGCGACGAACATTCACATTAATTTAAGTAAAGTAATTTCTGGAAATAGAAAAGGATGTAAAATTCAATTTAAAACGTGAAATCTAAGTGTCCATCTAAAGAGGTATTTACTTCAAAATCTGTCATTCAGTGTAAAGTGTAATACTAGTGGCCATTTATGTCATTGGTGCGATTTATATACGCGTAAATAGAAATCACGCGTAAATACTAAAAAATCATGCATCTACCGCCATGATACAAATTTCACGCGTCAATATTTTTATGCAAAATATTACCTGTTGATTTTCAAAACTCACTCGAGATTTAAAACAGCTACTATTTCAGTTTAGCCAATACTACACGTACATATTATCGAGTGATTTATATACAAGTGCATTGAAGCAGTATGCGAAATTAGACATAGACCTATCTAGACTGTCTATCAAAATTGACCTAGGTCTACCTTGTCATTATATTGCGTAGATCAAATGTCTATGACAATTTGTTCTGTAAGAAAATATAGTGACTTGGTCATTGACATTTGTTCTGAGGTCTATGGAGGTTTACATTCTAGTAGACCTATTGTATATGATACATTACATTTTAGCTTCAAACACTGATTGAAGAAAACACGTTGTCAAAAATCACATGTGAAAAGTAAACATTTACGCGTAAAGTGAAAGATCACGTGTCATTTTCTGGTACTATTTAAATACATGTAATTTTTTTTCTTATACTCATTTTCAAGTGATCAAGTTGTCATATTGATTCAGGATTTTTCAAATGGAGCGTTATTTATTTTTTTACCGTTTTATTAATAAAAGAAAAATAATTGGGCTGAACTTTACCATCTTTTTAGTTTAATACAATTATATAATAAGAAAATAAAAGGATTGGACTGAAAGTTATCAAAACTTAAATTTTGTCCTCTATTTATACAAAAAATGCAGAATCTATGTCAAATTAAAAAAAAAAAACATACATAAGTAAGTTTAGAAAAGAGGATTAACTGATTCGTAACAACCTGTGGGCAACATTTCAGCTATATAAGAAAAAGTTAATCAATTCAATAAAATGTAATTAAAAGAAGAAATAAACAAAGCTTAAAGAGACAACCGGGACGTAGAGTTTAGATTGCCACTGAAAAAAGGAGAAATGGTCACCCAGAAAGAAATATAGAAGTGGTCATCTTACTGTATGGAGCGTGGCGTTTCTCCACAGTTTGGCTACAATGGTTTGCGGTCAGGCTTTCCGTATAATGACCTCACTACATTCGATTAGACAGGGCATTTCACTATCCACCACTCGGGGACGCGCATGACAGCTCTGTAACCTGAAAAACCGATTGAGGTGTCGGATAGATTGAACATGAATCGCTCAGTCATATAATATACAGTGTAGTACGATTTTATACTTGCAAAAGTTCCCGACTAGTTACCTTTAGAATTGATGCGATACAATTTCATTTTGAAACCTACAATATCTAAATTACAAAATTTATTTGAAACTATGGAGTATCTCCCTGGTGTCATGTAAAAAACTCTGTCCTTGACTGGTTTTGGCTTTCAATTAGATCTTTTAGACGATTTGTTTTTAATACCTTTTATACATCTGTCGATATCTTGATTTTCCATGTTTTGATTTTTTTTCTGCACTTATCTAACTGGTCATATGCAAAATCTGAATTTACAGTAAATGCATTATTATGTTGCGCATTATTGATGTTTATCCAAGAGTTTGGAATGGGGAACTCATTTATTAGTAATGATAGAAACTTCAGTAACATTGACATTTCTGATAAATTTTTGGTAACAGTAAATAATGCTTATGAAACACTGGAAATTCAGCCTTTTATTTAGCCTTAAAATTTACCAAAGGGGTCTTTACACTGCATAAAGTGTGGCGCTTCTGCGCAATTTGTAAAAATGCCTTCTGTATTATTGCGTCTTTAAAATTAAATATAGCTTCACTTGCACTACTGACAGTGTTTATATGCCGTTTGATGTAAAACGCAGCTAGAAAATCGCTTATAGGGTTATATTTTGTACCAATGGAAAAGTTTGCCCAGTAGTTGAAATTTTGGACGAGCCAACTAACCTTCCTGACATGTACATAACTGTCCTTTCAAATCAAGTGCGGATGAAAATTAACGATACGTTCTTAAACAAAAAATTATCCATTTTTTGGTTCTGTGTGACCCTTTATCTTACGATTATGTCTTGTAATGGTCCTTTTCCTTATTGGAATAACACGTTTTCACCGTACACAATTTTCCTTTTTGTCCCCCGCCGCACCGCGACGGTGGGACCTAGCAATGGTCTGCGTCCGTATGACCGCCCGTCTGTCTGTCCGTAAGTCTTTCTTTTTTGGACGCAACTGCTACAAACCGCCGGTCAAAATTCACTCAAATTTTACAGGGTTGTTAGTCACCATTAATTCTAGATCATATGCGCCATTTTTATTTTTCAAAATTTGTAGGAGTTATGGGACTTTGATTATTTCCACACTGTTATACAATGGCAAATCTTGTGGACGCAACTGATCAGGAACAGCAGTTCAGAAGTAATTCAAATTTTACAGGATTATTAGTCACCATTAGTACTAGATCATATCGCATCGCCATTTTGATTCTTTACATTTTGTAGGAGTTATAGGACTTTGATTATTTCCACCTTGTTATACAATGGCAAATATTGTGGACGCAACTCCTCAGAAACCACAGGCCAGAATTCATTCAAATTTTACAGGATTGTTAGTCACCATTATTACTAGATCACATTGCATCACCATTTTGACTTTTTAAATTTTGTTGGGAGTTGTGGGTGTTTGTTTTTTCCACATTGTTATACAATGGCAAATATTATGGACGCAACTCATCAGAAACTACTCGTCCGACTTCATTCTTATTTTACAGGATTGTTAGTCATCATATGTACTAGACGTAGTAGATCATATCGCATTGCCGTTTTGATTCGTCAAATATTTTAGGGTTTATTGGCCTTAAAAATTTTAAAATGTTATACAATGACATATCTTTTGGACACAACTCCTCAGAAACTGTTACTCAGATTTCCTTCAAATTTTCCATATGTATTAGATCATATTAATTTATTTGAGCAATATCAGACTGCAACTTTTTGGATAATAAACATTTAAAATATTTGAAATCAAAAGCATGATGTTAAGCATTAAATCTTAGGTTGGTATATTACCGGTATTTAATAACAAAAATAGCAACAAGTTTTATTGTTCAAATAGATATGTTCCTTTTATTACTAGAACATGAACAATAAATCAAAGTAGCTTAAAAATGTACATCAAAACACTTTTTGGGGGTTTTAAAAACTACAAAATAACATGTAATGAGAATTCATAATTTTAAAAAGGGAGATAATAAAACCAAGGAAGGTATTAAACTTATTCACTATTATTTAGCCGAGTTGTCAAAGCTTCACATGATAGAGTGAGAAAAAAATTAGAATTAAAATTCTAATTTTGGTTAATTTCCTGAAACCTCTCAAAAGACTTATTATTTTTGAGGATTCTACTTAGCAACAATACATACCTTTCAGTGAAAGCTGTTTTTTCAAACATGTTTTGATTTCAGCAATATGTATTACTTGAATTATAAGGGGAACCCCTGCCCATGTTTTTTGGAAAGGTGGTCTGAAATGGGTTGTAATGGAGAGTGGAGCTTTCGGTTACCATGGAAACCAAACAAGAAATCTGAAATTAAGAATAAAGTATTCTGCTTTATATTGTTTTACCATATCAGCAATATGTATTAACTAGATTATAAGGGGAACGCCTTTACATTTTTTTTTATCAATTGTGGTCTGAAATGGGTTGTAATTGATAATGGAGCTTTGGTTGCCATGGAAACCAAGCCAGAAAACTGAAATTTTACAAAAAAACACACACGTTTTTTTACGACTTGAGCAAATATGTATGACTATATTGTAAGACACCGACCATTTAACCTGACAGGAGTTATGTTTTTTTCTGGACAGAATTTTTTTTTTTACGTGTATCAAAAAAATATTTTTTTCTTCTTCAAAATTAACATTATCTTTTGGGACAGAAAACCTCCTTCAGAAATTTTTTCATCATTTTGGCAACCAAAATATTTTTTTCACATAAAATCAGCCCCAAAATATTTTTTTGAAAAAAAAACATAGTCCCCCTTTTCAAGTTAAATGATCGGTCCCTAAGTAAGGGGAACCCCTGTCCAATGTTTTTGAAAAGGGGTGGGGGGGAAAAGTGTTTGATAACAACAATATGTATTACCTACATTACAAATCGAACCATTGCTAATTTTTTTTAATGGTAGTCGGATATGGTTATTTTAAAAAAAATCTTGTTCGGCGGGAGACATATGGCTATGCGTAGCAATCTTGTTTCCTCTTTGATTAAGTTCAAGATTGAACACGAATTCGGTCACACGTAATAGGTATATTTCTCAGGTTCCGGTGTCACAGAACAGAAGTTCGGTCATAATATTAGTTCTAAAAAGGGTGAAATGCTATAGAATATCTTTCCAGTGGAATAAATATTTCAATATTTGGTCCAGGCGGAATCAACCTTATCTGTATATGTACTGGAAAGTGCCTCACTACTGAGTATAAATCTTCCAGGAAATGAGAGTGCGCTGATGGTGATTAGTCGTGCGGAGCAGCAGTTACCAAAAAAACTTTTGAAGTCCAGAACGGTTTTAGAATTTACACAGCTTTCGGGCAATGAATTCCAATCCTTTATAGTTTTTGGTATAAATGAATTTTTGAAAATTTATATGACACATTTTGCAGTATTGCAATGTTAGAGATGAATCCTTGTTTTCATGTAGAACACCATGAATTGCAGACCAGACAATTTAAAAGATCATTTAATAAGTTGTCTCATTTTGGATTTCAATCACATTATGTGTAAGGGTTGTTAAAAGTGTAGAAAAATCAATTTGTCGATGGATGAGACTGGTCTTTCAATTGAGTGAAGTTTATTTAAAACTTCAATAGAAGTTTTCCAACTCCTAAAGTAATTTGCACCAGTTTGATAAGGTTTTTTTCATAGTATCTAATAACCAACTCTTATTGGATAAATTAGTAGTATAACAGTTACTAGTTACCGAAATAAAATGATGTTTGAAGGGATTTCGGGAACCTTAGGAACCAAGAACATGGTAGGCAAGACCTTGTGCTTTAATCGGGTTTCAGGGACTCTAGCTACAGAGCTGTTTGGCGCGTCCCCAGCTGGTGGATAGGGGAATGTCCTGTATTTGCAGGTTTGTCAGGTCATAATACGGAAAGCCAGACAGCGGAGCATTGTGGCAAAACTGTGTGGGAAGACGCCACTCTCTATTTAATGTAAAGAACACTTACATAGTTCTCTAAAAAAAGGGTGTTGTACATGTTGTATAGAAGGGTAAATGTCCTGCCCCTTCACATTTTTTCCTTTTTCTACCGGTTGTCCATTCCACCTATATTTCTTCTTGATGTCGTCTCGTCCTGATATCACCGAAATATTGCTTACTGGACGTTCAACTCGAAGTAATTAATAAATCAAATATGGTAGATAGATATTATTTCTAGATGGAACTTGGATCGTTTCCGTATCCATATAATGCTGTTAGGTAAACTTTTACTTTCCACCTCTGGAAGTGTTTGACTTGACCTATTGGACACAGACACATACATAATATTATTTTTTCAGTCGTTTGTAACGTTGTCGGAAGCCTTCTCAAACACATTTATACCACGATCTCTAAATTTTGTTTCAATGATTCTATTTGCAGACAGCTTAGGAGGTGATTCAACATAAATATCGAAATAAAAATTTATTTTGTTGGTCTTCTTGATATATTTGTTCCTAAAAAATAGAGCATGTTTGTCTGCACTTTCTTGTTTTTCAGGGCTGTCGATATTTAGGCCCCATTTAAAAAAAAAAGAATCGTCAAAATTTTTAATACATGTCCACAACGGTAGCAATATGGCGAAATGGAAAAGTCTCGGCTATAAAGTTAGTTTTTCATTAAGTCAGCATCACAGATATAGGCAAAGTAATTGCAAAAAATGCTTTAATTTGCTTTTATAATAAGAGAAGTAAATGACAGGCATGTCCTGGTTATTAAATTAGACGGATACAAGTTTTTTGAAGTCTGGGCACCCCTGCAATACCAATAAGGTTAATTCCTTTCTTTAATATTTTTAAGTTTCTGAAATTGTTTTTTAGTGTTAATCGGGTTTGTCAATTTTCGGATAAAGCCGAAAAGAGCAGAATGCATCAATAATTTGAGAACATTCATGGAGTGGAATATATACATGTAAAATTTCCCACTCCAAAGACATTTATAAATGACTTAATACCGAAGTTACTGTTAATAAAGTATTGTTACATGAACAGAGCAAAGTTTAATGAACAAGCCATGCCACCCATTGTACTTGAAAACAGTAAATATATCTCTAATATTTAAGATGTTTTACGTTTTCCTTTTATATGATAACATCTTCGACCATATATGTGACCAGCCAAGGCGTAATTTCGGAGAGGAAATACCCGTGATGTCAATACAAGCGCACTGAGAAATGTTTCCATGGCCATGATGTCTTTAACCCTGGTGGATCGTCTCTTTTATTAATTTGAGAATTTTCCTTGTCAAAATTTATTATACTTGCACCATTCATACCGATATTTACTCTTTTTCTGGAATGTCATTAATTTTTTCTTGTTTATTGTCATTTTTATCCAAAGGAAACTATTTTTGTATTTCCGAAGTAATATTTGCGAAGTGAGACGAGTTCACATGAACTCGTTTGAACTCGATGAATAACCAATAACAACATAAATCAACAACGGCTACGATGCAAAACATCACGAATGGCATGACGTCTCAATGGACAGTATCTTAAAATGTTGTAGAGAGTTCGAAAAAAATAAAAATAAAAATAAATACAACTATAACTTGGACTTGAATAATAATCATGAAGAATCATTACAAATGAGGTAATACGGCTATTATTAAACTAAGACAGCATATAAAAAATTGGATTCTACTGTTAAACAATTTATTATAAAAAATATATATTAACTGCTTTCTTGAAGCACTTTTATTTTGATACACTAAATTTACCGATTAAATGACAAATAGAATTAAACCTGTAATAATTTTATAAACTTACATTTTCACAGTTGGCACACTTTGTGTTTTCTGTTTAGGTCATCTGGTGTCCGTCTGGCGTTAAATTTTCATTCAAAGATATTTTCTGAAACCACTTGGCCAAAAGGCACCAAACTTGGTCAAAATAGATTTTGGATTGTCCCTTTTACAAAATGTATGGCAATTCTGCACATCATCGAAGACAGGTCTCCTTCAAATATACTCCCAAAAGTCGACACATGATACGAGATAGCAACCAGCGGGGAACTTATGTTTATATTGGACCCTGTGGCAAATAGGATTCAAAGATTTTTCCTTCTGTCATTTGACGACTCCCTGGAACAAAACCTGGCCAAAATAGTCTTCAGATGCCATCGTTTAAAAATTGGTCACATCCTTATCAAAATGGCCACTAATAAACTTAGCTTCACATTGGACCCTATGGAAACATTCAAATAGTTCCTCTAAAACAACAAGAAGTTGATTCCAACTTGGACAAAATAGTCCTCCTTTTAGCAAATTTGTTCTGCAAATCCACTCCTTATCCAAAATGACGGGTATGCCCGTCCGCCGAAAATTCGTTTCTTTTTGGGGCTGTTTTCTTTCCCTCTAGGAAAACTCCACAGAGACAGGCAACATTCTGTGGAGCTTGAATTCTTTCTTGCAGTTGTTTTTTGCTTCCAAATTACTCTTTTCAAGTAATTTTAAAATATGCAATAAATTAAAATTTTCTAAATAGCCGGTTCTATTGATGCATGGGAAAAATTGAAGCATGACATTTTGGAACTGACATTGAAATATGCAGTTAATCTTGACACATGATCAAATGACTAAATACCGAAGTTACTGTGAATTTATATTCTGCATATGCGCATTTCGACAACTTATGTCTCTTCAGTGTAGATAAAATCTAAACGTTTGGAGGACCATAAACTCAAAGATGTTTAAAAACTAACAGAGAACAAAAAACCAATATGATCTAAATATAAAGCCAAAATCAGCTAAGGACAGAGCTTTGCATGAGGGAGATACTCCTTAATTTTCAACAAAATTTAGATACTGTAAGGTTCCAAACAGAATCGGCTTTCGGGTCAGCACCGAAGTACTGAATACTGGGCTGGTGAATACCCTCGGGGACTAACAGTCCACCAGCAGTGGCATCGACCCAGTGGTAACAAATGACTAAATACCGAAGTTACTGTGAATATAAATCCTGCATATGCGCATTTCGACAAATTATAAATGGCAAAATAAAAAACGGAAGTTTCTTGTTTTGTCATGTCAAGCTTAACCCAGTTTTTACAAGATTCGAAAGTCTCGTGAAAAAAGAAGTTCCTATATAGCAACAAAAAAAACCCCTAATAATACCCAGAAACTTTTGTGACGAAAAAATATCGGACGAAATTTTTGACAGACGAACGGGCAAGTGTATTCCAATACAATCCTTGGTCGCTGGGGAATAATGACCTTCATATGAAGTAACTTGTGACAATGAAACTGATCCTCTGTATAAGGGAACAGAAACTTTTAACCGAATTGCAGTTATTTATTCATCTGTTTAATATGGCTTTGAAGTGTTGGTAACTTTGTTATGCGGTGGTCTTGTTTAATACCCATATCTGGCCAGTATGCCTTAAAAAACGTTGTTTTGTCTTGGTTGTTGCCTCCTTTGTGACTTTTTCTGCTTTTCTTTGAAATGCGTCTAGCGATTTTTGGTTGTAGCTGCTGTTGTTCTGTTGGAAGTAAGTGAGTGTAAAATGAATATCCGAGGATAATGGCAATATTGGAAAAAAACAGACATAACATGAGTGAAATACAGAAAAGAAAACAACATGGACCAAATAAAAAACCACGAATGAGATCAGGTGCACCGGAAGAGTAAGCATCTCCTCCGTCTTATCAGACCCCTGCAGTGTTGAACATGTCAAATCATGTAGCGGAGTAAGCTCTTAAAGGCAAAGATATGTATATGTTATCTGGATTTTGACATCTGTATATCGTAAAATATCCCCCCGCGAGCCAGCATATGAAGCACGGGGGTTAGTAAGCGCAGCGAACGAGCCCCAAGCTTCATATTCTGGCGAGCGGGATGATATTTTACAAATATTCAAGCTTTCAAAATTCAGGAAACTTGTTTATCGTCTTTTGTTTCTTATTTCTATACAATAGTTTATTAGGTTTTAGATTAAATTCACAGCCTGACCGCGAACCATTGTAGCCAAACTGTGTGGAGAAACGCCACGATCCATGCTGTATAAAGACCCCTTCTATATTTCTCTTAAAGAGAGCAGACGCATTGGGTGTCGTTTAGAATGCTAAATGTCCTGCCACTACCCATTTCTGCCCTTTTCCAGTGGCAATCAAAATTCATTGCCACGGTTGTCCATTCCTCCTTTGTTTCTTTCTTTTACTTACAATTTCTTGAATTGATTAACTTGTTCTCGTCCTGGTATAGCTGTGAAATATTGCTCATTGGACGTTAAACTCTTAACTAATCAATCAATCAATATTAAATTCTCCCAAGGTTGCAAGGGAAATGAGGTTCATTCATTTTTTAGAAATTGGGAAATATTTTGTTGTTATTTATATTACTTTTTTGTCGGCGAACATTATAAAATTTAGAATTTTTTTTATCCAACCATCAACCATCATGTTAGAAAATCGAAATAAAGGAGGTTTTTTCATTGGAAAACCTCTCATTGTTTACATTTGTCTTCCAGTTCCTTGGCACTTTTATGACGTCACAATTTAAACAACGCTTGTGTCGTATCATAATATGACCACAAAGTATTTGCTATCGTATAAAAAAAATCTTTCCCATTTTTCACATACTATATGCTTGCAAAACATGGTTCAGTTTTTAATTAAAATCTAACTAAATACATGTATATACAATTGTTAAACTTGACAATGATTGGCTATGTGACAATTTGCGATTTATATGCATTGCCCCATGATATTGTTTTGCAATAACTGAATCATATTTCATTGTTTATTTAGTTTAATTTTTCGTTTAAATCTAACAACTGTATAATGTTTTTTTGAACCATATGATGAGACTAAACTGGAGTTTTATGTTTGCAAGGGAAAGTGTAGCATATCAGTTGTAATAGAGGACATTTTGGTAATTTAAAATGTCATGCTTTCTGTAGAAAAATACTGAATTCGTGTGTACTGACACAACTTTAATAAAACCTAGTATTTCACAATGTTTGAATGGCATACAGATCTAATCAAATACCCCGAAAAGTGAAAAATATAAACACAGTTCTGGACAATGTTATTCAGGGACAGTGTGTCTTCATTTTTCTTTTTTGTCCTGTTATCAATTGATGTCCTTGTTTCTAAATGTTTCCGATGTTGTCATTGTCCATGGATTGTTCGTTCTTTCGACTGACGGTTCGGTTCTCATTTACTTTATTACATACATGAATTATGTATATGTTCTGTATAGTTATATGCGTCCGTGTTCTTTCTTTCGATGTCGAAACAAAGATGTGTCCCATTGGACGACTTCAAACCAATACCGTATCTGAAGGACTTCCTGTAATGCATTGTTCTAATGTGTTTTTAGGTTTTCATTTCTGTTGTATACTTTGCTTCAAATAATACACATAACTAAAGTACTATTATCATGGGTTTTAATGTGAATCGTAAGGTTTCATTTTTAGAAAATTGTTCATTGCAAACTTCACAATTAAATGAAGTGTTGACATTATGTTTCTTATACATATGTGCTTTCAGTTCGGCATTTTCATACATGCGAAATTCAGCTTTTCTGGGATACTGGAATGAATATGTGAATAACATGTCCCCGTAGGCTTCTTTAAAACGTTTTACCACACTAGTCACATATGTCTTGCAGAGTTCTTGGATTCGTTTTTTATTGCAATCTGAAGATGAAATGAAATTCATTAATAGACTTAAAGTAGATTTTATTATGAAATGCCCTCAATAAAGTAGGCAAAAATATTTCAAAAACAAAGACAAAACTGAAAGTTCTTTAAAAAGGAAAATATATTTATCGATATGTCCCTATTTCGGATCCCTATCCAATCAATAATCGCTCACAACCCATACTAACGTCAAGAATCGAGTCCACTCCTGAACCAAACACATAAGAAAATATAGTGTCTGATCCATAACGTAAATATATTTTTCGTCGCTGATTTTACAGTTTTAATCCATTTTTGTTCTTTAAAATCGTGAAGTCGATCTATCCTAAGTATAATTGTTATAGAAATTAACAAGAGAAGTAATAAAATAACGTCTCTGACGCCTTTTTCATTTAGGCAAACATCTAACTACCTCCGACATACGTCAAAATTGAGAAAAAAAAAAAAAAAAAAAAACTACACAACCACTTAAATTTTAAGTTCACGACCAAATTTCCAGTAATTCGAAGATATTCGAGCCAAGACGTCTTAAGCGAAAATTTGGCTAAAAGTTAAGTTAAAGTCCCACAGGCACTCATCGCATACACTAAACTCCTTAACTTTTGAGTTCAAGACCAAATTTTTCAATTATTCACACAGAAACCGGCCAGAAATCTTTGAAGAAAATTTGGTTGAAAGTCAAAGTGTCTGCAAACAGGAAATGATCGCCGGACAAACCCAGCATGCCCTTAAACAACATAAAACCATTATATCCAAGCTTCAGACTAAATTTAAAATCAATCCTACATATACAAGATTGTTCTAACTGACATTTGGCTCTAGTTTAATTAGAGTATCGCTAGCTCGACAAATTTATGAATCTCTTGCACAATGAAACAGCATTATATCAAATTTCAAATCATTTCCAATTAACAGCTATCGTTATGGACATCGCCAATCACAGACTGTTCAAACCTGTTACAACTTCTGCAAATAAAGCTGAAAACCGATCATCTCTTAAAATTCAGTTTGCTTACAAAGGCTTAGATGCCATTCATCTCTCCAACATTCAGCACAACAAAACAGTGAAACCAACATTCCTCCTTACTTCAAAGACCAATCTGTTCCACTTATCTCTTATTCCTACACTAAATCTATTGCAATTTTTGCACTATTTTCAATCACAAACGGGTATTGCGTGATTTCCAGATTGATGACTTTAAAGCCAAACCGCCTGATTGCACCTGCTCCTGTTCCCCATTCAACTATAGTCCTGCTGGACACGTGATAACGGGTCACCTAGATATCGTTGGAAACCAACAATTACGAGATATTTTTTCAAAAGGTCCAAAATTCCGTGAACCCCAGCACATCAACTGGAAGTATAACTTCAAAATTATGATGGATGCAGTTTAAGACTATGCCAGAATGTGGGCGAAGAAAGAAAAAGAAGATGTGGAGACATTGTCAGACTGGATCAGGTCGATTAAGTCATTAATCATGAATCGTATCCGACGCTTGAAAACATCCATGAAAACTAGAACGCCCAGTATATTTGATGATCCTCTTGTTGCTAAAACATTGACAAACCTCCAGGAAAAATACGTCATAGTACCTGCAGACAAAGCCTCTAACAATATTGTGTTTGTATGCAAGAAACACTATTTAGACTGTCTTGTTAAGGAGATGTTTATTGACACTTCATCTGGCAATCCTACTAATTCCCCAACTACATTATCAAGGGACGAGATAATCACAAATCACACTTTTGTGTTAGCATCATTCGGTATCAAAGTTATCTCCCTTATATTTACTGGGTGCCTAAGCTTCACAAGAATCCCTTCAAACAGAGATTCATTGCAGGATCTGCTAGATGCACCACTAAGCCATTATCCAAACTCCTTACCACTTTACTGACTGCAGTTAGAGATGGTCTAAAAAGCAACTGCGAAAAAGCCTATTCCACGAGCGGCAGGAATCAGATGTGGATTCTTAAAATTCCAAAGATCTCCTTGAACAGCTCTCCTCAAACAGTCTCGCATACTGCAATAGCATTCAAACTTTTGATTTTTCTTCCCTTTATACAACTCTTCCCCATAATAAACTTAAAACAGTAATTTCCGATCTGATACATCAATGTTTCTGTACCAAAAACGGAGAACGCAGGTATTCCTATCTGGTAATAGGAAAAGATAAAACATATTTTGTAAAGAACCACACTGAGTCAAACAAGAAATACAGTGAAAATGACGTGATTAAGATGCTTGAATTTTTGATCGACAACATTTTTGTTGAATGTGGAGGCCGTGTTTTTCAACAAACAATAGGGATTCCTATGGGAACAAATTGTGCGCCACTTTTAGCTGACCTTTTCCTTTTTTCGTATGAAGGAAAGTTTTTACAAGGGCTGATACAACAGAAACAAAAACAACTAGCCCAGACTTTTAATTTCAGCTTCAGATATACAGACGATGTACTTTCTCTTAATAACCCTAGATAGAAAGAATATTTACATCGTATCTACCTCAATGAACTTGAAATTAAAGAGACAACCGATACACCCGATTCTGCTTCATACCTTGACATTTTGTTATACATTGACGAACATGGACGTCTGAAATCTAGATTATATGACAAGCGTGATGATTTTGACTTTCCAATTGTGAACTTTCCCTTTCTCTGCAGCAATATACCTGCATCCCCAGCATATGGAGTATATATTTCACAATTAATTCGTTACTGTAGAGCGTGCAGTACGTACAGTGACTTTGTGGAAAGAGCAAAAGCACTTTCCGAAGACCGCTGAGTCAGGGATATACTTGCATCCCTTCAGAAATTTTATGGCCGTCACCACGACATCATAGATAAATATGAAATGTCAGTGTCACAATTAAAAACTGACATTTTCAGCTAGATTCGCGTCTTCCCGGATTTGATATTACCGGTTTCGACTTTACGCTGGATTGACCCACTGACAGTGTGACGGGTGCTGTGCATAGAGCAGGACATACTTACCCTTCCGGAGCACCTGATGTCACTCTTGTTTATTGAGAGTTCACACTGTTAGTGCTTTAGTTTTTTGTGTTGTATATGTATATGTAATGTTCGTGTGTTTTGTGGGCATGTGGTGTCTTTGGTCTTCCGTCTTTTGGTGTTCTTGCTTTTGCCTTGTCTCTGGACTTTGATTTGTGTCATCTTGTGCTTTGTTCCTTCGGTATTCTACTGCCGTTGTTTCAAACGACACAAACCTAGTAAACTTTGATGGAAATAGTTGTTGGACGCACAAACTGTGAGCTATAGGCAATGGGCCCTAAGTATGCACGACATAAACTTGAATATTATAAATCAGGTCCTAATTTCTCGTCTAAGCAACTTTGGAAAAATCTAGGCAATCTAGGCAAAATGCTAATTTTGTGTTTCTAATTGCTACACTCTCGATGTTGATTGAATATGCAGGTTCCCCTTGACAGTTGAATTTGCTCCACTTCAAATCTTTCCACATCTTAATTTGTAAAAAATGAAATTGAATACCACCCAAGTTGATCTACGACAATTGTGCTTTATTTATTCCCGATAGAAATATTACCAAAATGGGATATGACTTAAAATATTTAAAATTCATTTTACGTGTATTACAAAATATGGTCCTGAAAAGGACCATTCAAACAAAGATTAAAGAAAGGTAAAGTATGTGAGAACCGAACCGTCAGTTAAAAGAATGAACAAATGGACAATGCAACATCGGAAACACTTAGAAACAAGGACACCACATGAGTACAGGACAAAAAAGAAAAATGAAGACAAACATCTAGATTAACACGGACCCAATACAAACCATGGGTGAGATAAGGTGTACCGGTAGAGTAAGCATCTCCTGCTTCTTATGAGACACCCGCCGTGGTAAAGGGAAAGATCTGTTGTCATCCAGGAAACATATATCCCATAGCGATCCACAAAATCTTGATGCCGACCGTAAAACAGTCCTTAAATTGCCAGTGTTTGTTTAATAGGTCTCCTTTTATTTTCACATTAGGCTCTGTTTGAAAAACTACAATCTTATCAAAAATGGGACTTCAAAGGACAATTTGTTTTTTCAAGAACTAGACATCTTTTATTTTCACAATTGGTCAAAAGAAGGGCCGCTTCAAAAACAAGATTCAAACATTTGACCTGAAAATGGCAGGTATTACTGTAATAACTAGACATGTTTTATATTCCCGTTTTGACGTGCAAACAACTAGATTGAATTTAAAATTGGCCCAAATTGCCTGGTTTTGCTGTAAAAACTAAGACATTTTATTTTCAGTGTTAACGTTGTTCAGGAGCAGCTAATTCTTTATACTTTTAAAGGACTGTTAGATACGAAGAAACACAATACAATCAATACCCAAGCTGTGTGGTAAACTTTGTTATGTTGTACAGGTGTTTCAAGGAGTAACCTCTAGTCAGCAGAATTAAAATCAGACACTATGGAAAGCCATAATCCAAAAGTAGTAAAAAAGAAGTACTCATTACCAAAACATCCAAAAAGGAGGCCAAATTCAATACCAAGGACAGCCATCGTGTGCCATACACGGAATGAAGCCTCAGTATTTTTAAGGTAAAAACAGTAGATTTCTATTTTTGTTTTTATGTCGGACAATTCTGACTATCGGGCTGCTGAATAAAGATATGTCATATGTGGATCTCTGTATCTTCCTATGCATCAACTTAATTATTTGTTAAGGTGATTGAAAACTATGCCTTTATTTGGATATTTTCTTCTGGAATCCATTAAAGTGACTTGAAATTACTTTGCCCTTGATTTGTTCTGATTCACTTTGTTGTTTGCTGGCAATCAAAAGTCGTAAAACCAAACACCCAGTTATTTGAAAAATTGTTGAAATCTCTAAGTATTTTACAAAAGGATATGGAATAAACGAACATGAGATCAAAACACATATGTTAACTCAAACTACAATAAATCAAATGAGCTGTATGACCATTTCGGAAATTAATTCATCAGCAGCATTAGAACCAAAAACATAGGAAATCCATAACTGTTTTAAAAATATTTAAAAAGCATAAAAGCATAAACGTCACTCGTTTCTATAGGTAAAGAAGTTGTTTATGTTTGGATGCCTCGAAATGTAGGAATTTATGGAAACACGATTGTTGACCAGGCGGTAAATTTTGCTTAAGATAATGAGGTAGCGTATTGTCCTGTACCATACTGACATGAAGGATTTGATAAACAAATACATCAAAATAATTATGGCAAGAGAGATAGAACTTACAATTCAATAATAAATTGCACGGAATACAATCAAAAGTTGGTAAACTTATTGCTTCTGCTGGAAAAAATCGGAAGGAACAGGTTGTATTGACAAGGTGTCGTATCGGGCATACACGAATAACCCATAGTTATATTTTAAATAGAGAAGACCGACCAGAATGTATTGCGTGTAATTGTGCTTATACAATACAGCATGTTTTTCTTGACTGTGTCGATGTCAGGGCTCTATTAAGTCGACTGAAATGGTCGCCTAGGCGACAAAAAATACTGATTGGCGACTAAAATTTAAAACTAGTCGCCTTTAGGGCCATCATATCTTTACCTTTTATCGACCGAAATAAATCGTGTTTATACGTTTTGGGAATTGATTTATACTCTTTCATATATTTTCGGCGTTTAGTCGATGTCAAATAACAATGTAAAGCGACTCAATTAAAGAAGTGTAGTCCAGATGATTTCTCAGCAGGAAATGCTTTCGGCAAGTGATATAAGAGACTAAATTTCCTGCCCCTACCCATTCCTTCTCTTTACAACTGGTGATCGAAACTGGTTGCCCCTTCCACCTTTTAATTTCTTTTTCTTATACTTTTAACATTTTTTATTTGATTTACCAGTTCTCATCCTGTTAAAGCTGAAATATTGCCTACTGGCGGTTAACCTCTTAACTATTCAATGTATCTATAGGTATTTTCCTAGGGTGAGCAGAAAAGGCTTACTTTCCTGTCCCTACCCTATTCTCCCAATCTTCCCCAGATGGTTTTCCACGTTTTGTTTTACTTACAATTTTAAACATTGATTAATTTGATTTCGTAGTGATATAGCTGACATATTGCTAATTGAACATAAATTTCTAACCCATCAATCAGTCAATTAATTGCTGTTATTTACAGCTTCAAACACCGAGATCTTTGGCGACCAAAAAATTCTGTTGGCGATCATTTTATTGACAACGATCGCCAGCTGGCGACCTTAAACCATAGTCTACTTATGCATGTTATGTTGGCAACACATGGCGTACATTTTACACAGCTGATTCACTTAAAGAACTTTTTACAAACGTCGCTGGCGAAAAATTATTTAATTTTTGAAAGCTTTCAGTATGTAAAGTAAAATATAAGTTTATATCATCTTATTATTAAATTCCATCAAATATGATCTGTTTAGCTTAAATTGTCTATTCAAAGATTACTGCTTTTATTTGTACATAGCAATATGTTTTTAATAACTGTTTTACCTCGATAATGTTTTCACGCCACGATATAGCTGAAATATTGCTGAAGTTGGCGTTAAACATCAATTAATCAATCACAGTTGATTCGTTATGCCAGAGCTAGCACCAATTACCCAGTATACAGACTGTCTTATTCGAGAGCGAGCACCAATAATATATATGCAAACTTTCTTACTAGGCGCAGTTAATTCCGTTTGCGCCTTATCAATTGTGTCTTAAAAAAATCTATCTCATGCTACCTTCAAAATTCTAAAGATTTTTTTTCAAATAAACGTCAGTCCCTTCTGGAAAAATTTTAAAATTTCGGTCCGAACTGTGATTCAAGATTAATTTTTTTAACTTTGTACTGTGAATAACGATTGTTTTCACTGTCTTCGAACTTTCAATATCTATTTCCGTCGAGTTTCTACCGGTAACAACCGCAATAGAAAGGGAGGTCTTGCGTGCCATTAAATCTGTTTAACCCACCGCTTCTTTTGAAACAGGACCATTGCGGTTGACAATTTCTCGGTAATTTGCATCTGCTTGTCTTTTGCCCTTTGGATTTTGACTCTTTGAAATTCCCATTCAACAAATAATATATTTAATGTATGATAGGTAATGTTTGGCAGTGTCCAAATATTCTATAATGTTAGGATAGTGTTGTATAAAGAAAACCAATAATGATTTGCATAAAGAAATAGCGTTTAGCTTCAGGGTTCGAAACTTTGAAGCCCTCTTTTCACATTAACTTATCTTTTAATTTGGCCTGGCACCTGAATCAATTTTCAGAGGCTTCGGCTACAGAGCTGCCTGGCGTGTCTCCAGTTGGTGGATAGGTGAATGCTCTGTCTATGCGGGGTAGTCAGGTCATAATACGGAAAGCTGCGAAATATTATAACCAAACTGGGCGGAGAAACAACACGTAGCATGCAGTAGAAAGACCCCTTCTATATTTCTCGTATAGAAGGCTAAATTTACTGCCTCTACCCATTTCTCCGGTTTCCCAGTGGCAGTCAAAACTCGTTGCCCCGGTTGTCCCTTCCACCTTTATGTCTTTCTTTAGCTTACATTTTTTAATTGATTAACTTGTTCTTGTCCTGATATAGCTGAAATGTTGCTCATTGGACGTTACAATCTAACTAATCAATCTTTTAATATGACCATACCCTTTCACACTTAAGTGTTAATGTCAGTTTTTAACAGATTCTGTATCTAAATAGAAATTTCTAAACTGAAGTAAGTGGGAACCGAGCCGTCAATCCAAAACGAATAACCCAAGGACAATGGCAACATCGGAAACAGCAAAGAAATAGACAACACAACATGAGTACGGCACAGAAAAGAAAAATGAAGACCCAGACACACAAAGATGAATAACACGGACCCAATAAAAACATGGGTGAGATAAGGTTCAGCGGTATTTTTTCCCGTATTTTTTAAATGTCAATATATAATCCCTTCGGGAAATTTTGAATTTGATTTATCTACCGTAGTGCGATAGTGTTTTACCAGCAAACTAGGCTCGTTGAGCTCGTTAAATTCTGAAACCTGGGATCTGACTATATAAAAACATGTTATTGAAAATAGGAAAAAGGTAACCTATTTGAATTAATGTTCATTGAGAAAGAAAGATGAAATAAAAGGTTACCTATTTAATATAAAGATGAAATAAAAGGTTACCTATTTAATTTTCCTTTACTAACTGGCATAAAAACATCAACACAAAATTGTTCTTGTTGTTCATTGAAAAAATTGTGTCCTTTTACATAGGAAAAAGAAGGGAAACGGGGAATGTGTCAAAGAGACAACGACCCAAAGGGGAGTAATAACAACTCAAAGCCACCATAAGATCTCCAATGAACGGTGAGGAAACCCCACACCCAACGGCAGGTCGGAGTTGGCCCCTAAATAAAGAGTAATCAAGTTCAGCGAAATAAACATCATCCTAGACTCCCGTGGACATAAAGTGAAGTAACTAGAAAACAGACAAGACACACAATGGCTTAATAAATTTCCTGATTTAGGACAGGCTCAAACCTGCTGCGGCGGGGTTAAACTAGTTTTATTGGGCCCAAACCTTCCCCCTACAGCCAATGTGATAAATAAAGAAACAATCGTAACAACAGTAAAATTCAGTTGGCAACAGGACTGAGTCAATTGTGAGAAATGAAACTGAGAGAACTAAATATACGGACATAAACATGAAATCACAAGATACTACTAGCAGTTAACTGACATGCCAGCTCTAGACCCATTACCAACTGAAAATTAAGTTATGTTTATTATACTTTAAGGAAACGGGATGGAGAAGGGGAGGTTTGGATACCTATAAACCGATTTAACCATTATTCTAGCTTTTGGTAGTGCGGGTACGAAGTCCGACTATCCGATTTCATTTATGTTTCCCTTGTGCAGTTAGTTCCCTTGTGTTGTGGATTTTTGTATGTGACTTCGGCTCGGTCATTATCACCATCTCAGTTAGTACCACACATGTTTATTTTTATGTAGTTTTGTCGTCTGTTGAATGTTATACCTTCATTGCATTTCAACATTTATTGTGAAAATTCAGGAGACAATTACACTTTAATCGTTGAAGATGTACAAGTCAACGACACAATATTAGGTAATGCATCATTATCGTTTTGAAACTAAACGTAATTCTAAAATGACAATCAGGCAATACCATGTGATAATGCCCGGCACTATTACATGGTAATACCCGCTTGACATTTAATGTTCATTAATAAGTACCAAGTAGAAAGGATTCATCCAATAAAAAGAAATCAATTTTCACTTATATGAAATAGCTCGTATTATGAGACGATACATGCATGAAACTGTGAAATCTGCCAAAAAACCTATTTCAAATTGTTCATTTGATTTTAATTTTCTTCATATACATTTGTACCTCTCATCCCAAACAATTTATGACACCCTTAGGCCATTAATATGTAAATATACTATAATCTCCCCAGACTGATCTGAAATATTTCCTCCTCTAAATATTTTGTTCATTTATAAACCATTCTTCACAATGGGAAAACAATGTTTAATATACATTTGGATAGGTCATGGATATACTTCCATGAAATTCTTACCTTTGTAACATTATAAATCTTGGCAAATTCGTCTTCGACTGATCCATGCTATATAGCTATGACTGAAAAATAATCCTCAAGCTGTTTTAGTGCTTTATTCTTGTGCTGGTAATATTTCTGTCAACAATAAAATCTGGGCGAGTTTATTTTCGACTGATCCATGCCATCTATTATGAGTAAAAAATCATCGGTAGGCTGGTTTAGTGCTTTATTCTTGTGCTTGTAATATCTGTCTACCATAAAATTGGGATGAGTTTGTCTTCTACTGATCCATGCCATCTATTATGAGTGAAAAATACTTCTCAAGCTCTTCTATTGCTTTATACTAGTGCTGAAACTAGACGTAATTCTAAAACGACAATCAGACAATACCATGTGATAATGCCCGGCCCTATTACATGGTAATACCCACTTGACATTTTAACGTACATTAATAAGTCCCAAGTGCAAAGAATCCATCCAATAAAAAGAACTCAATTTTCGCTGATATGAAATAACTCGTATTATGAGGCAATACATGCATGAAACTGTGAAATCTGCCAAAAAAAAAAACAAAAAAAACCCCTTATTTCAAATTGTTTATTTAATTTTAATTCTCTACTTATACTTCTCATCCTAAGCAATTTATGATACACTTAAGCCATTGACATGTAAATGTACTATAACTTTCCCCAGACTGATCTGAAATATTTCTTGCTCTAAATATTTTGTTCATATATAAACCATTCTTCATAATGGGAAAACAATGTTTAATATACAGTTGGATGAGACAGAGAAATATTTCCATGAAATTCTTACCTTTGTTACATTATATATATATATATAAACCTTGGCAAGTTCGTCTTCAAATGATCCCGCCGTGCGCGGTCCCGGCTGAAGAATAGGCCCGCAGCATCCTCTGAGCTTGGAGTATGAGCCATCCTAACAGAGGACCCCGAGGGAACCCCGGGATATAGAAATAGGACCCAGTATCTCCGGCTTGCGGGGTGTGACCCCTCCTAAACGGAGGCTGACCCCTCCTAAACGGAGGCTGACCCCGAGGGTCCCGGGATATAGAAATAGGACCCATTCCGTGGTTGTGCGGGATTAATAAATACAGAACTCATCTTTCGGATGGGATGTAAACTCAGGTCCACGTGTTGGAAGAAATGCCACGCTTCCTGCATGTTAAAGAACCCTTGTAGCAAGCTCTTTTTGGGGTGGTCCGTAGGTGATCGGCTACAAGGCTAAATTCCCCGCCCTTAACGATTTCATCTACTTTTCCAGTGGCAGTCAGAATTTCCCGTCCCATGGCCCTTTCCATACCCTAAAGTGATTATTTATTAACAAACTTGTTCTCGTCTTGATATAGCTGAAATATTGCTGAGTAGACGTTAAACAATATTCAATCAATCAATCAATCTTCAAATGATCCATGCCATCTATTATGAGTGAAAAATAATCCTCGAGTTATGCAAGTGCTTTATTCTTGTGCTTGTAATATTTGTGTTTACCATAAAATCTGTGTGAGTTTGTCTTCGACTGATCCATGCAATCTTTTATGAGTGAAAATAATCCTCGAGTTTTTCTAGTGCTTTATTCTTGTGCTTGTTATATTTGTGTCAACCATAAAATCTGTGTGAGTTTGTCTCCGACTCATCCATGTCATCTATTATGAGTGAAAATTAATCCGTAAGCTATTTTAGTGCTTTATTCTTGTGCATGTAATATTTCTGTCTACCATAAAATCGGGATGAGTGTGTCTTCTACTGATCCATGCCATCTATAATGAGTGAAAAATACTTCTCGAGTTATTCTAGTGCGTTATTCTTGTTCATGTAATATTTGTGTCTACCATAAAATTGGGATGAGATTGTTTTCGAATGATCCATGCTATCTATTATGAGTGAAAAATAATCCGCAAGCTATTTTAGTGCTTTATTCTTATGCTTGTAATATTTCTGTCTACCATAAAATCGGGATGAGTTTGTTTTCGACTGATCCATGCCATCTATTATGAGTGAAAAATAATCCTCGAGCTATTCTAGTGCTTTTAATATTTCTGTCTACCATAAAATCTGAGTGAGTTTGTCTTCGACTGATCCTTGCCATCTATTATGAGTGAAAAATAATGCTCCTTAAGTTATTCTAATTAAATTACTGTGGAAGTACTTTTATTCGTGGACATCAATTTTCGTGGTTTTCATAAATATCACTATTTCGTGGGTACTTAAATTAGTGGTTTCATATTCCATACATTAAAACTCTATGGAATAAATGCATTTCGTTGGGAACTTAATTTCGTGGTTTAAGCGAACCACGAAATCCACGAAAATTGGAACCCCACGAACAATAGTACCTTCACAGTAATTTAATTATTAATAAAATTGTGCTTGACATATTTCTGTCTCCATAATCTTAATTGATGATCAAATGATCCATGCCATCTATTATGAGTGAAAAATAATCCTCGAGTTATGCAAGTGCTTTATTCTTGTGCTTGTAATATTTGTGTTTACTATAAAATCTGTGTGAGTTTGTCTTCGACTTATCCATGCAATCTTTTATGAGTGAAAATAATCCTCGAGTTTTTCTAGTGCTTTATTCTTGTGCTTGTAATATTTGTGTCAACCATAAAATCTGTGTGAGTTTGTCTCCGACTCATCCATGTCATCTATTATGAGTGAAAATTAATCCTTAAGCTATTTTAGTGCTTTATTCTTGTGCATGTAATATTTCTGTCTACCATAAAATCGGGATGAGTGTGTCTTCTACTGATCCATGCCATCTATTATGAGTGAAAAATACTTCTCGAGCTCTTCTATGGCTTTATACTAGTGTTGAAACTAGACGTAATTCTAAAACGACAATTAGGCAATACCATGTGATAATGCCCGGCCATATTACATGGTAATACCCACTTGACATTTTAATGTACATTAATAAGTCCCAAATGGAAAGAATCCATCCAATAAAAAGAACTCAATTATCGCTGATATGAAATAACTCGTATTATGAGGTAATACATGCATGAAACTGAAATCTGCCAAAAATAAATCCTATTTCAACTTGTTCATTTAATTTTAATTCTCTACATATACTTCTCATCCTAAACAATTTATGATACACTTAAACCATTTACATGTAAATCTACTATAATTTTCCCCAGACTGATCTGAAATATGTCTCTTGCTCTAAATATTTTGTTCATATATAAACCATTCTTCACAATGTTTAATATACAGTTGGATGAGTCAGAGAAATATTTCCATGAAATTCTTACCTTTGTAACATTATATATATATATAAACCTTGGCAAGTTCGTCTTTAAATGATCCATGCCATCTATTATGAGTGAAAAATAATCCTCGAGTTATTCAAGTGCTTTATTCTTGTGCTTGTAATATTTGTGTCTACCATAAAATCTGTGTGAGTTTGTCTTCGATTGATCCATGCCATCTATTATGAGTGAAAATAATCCTCGAGTTATTCTAGTGCTTTATTCTTGTGCTTGTAATATTTGTGTCTACCAGAAAATCTGTGTGAGTTTGTCTTCGACTGATACATGCCATCTATAATGAGTGAAAAATAATCCTCGAGCTATTATAGTGCTTTATTCTTGTGGTTTTAATATTTCTGTCTTCCATAAAATCGGGGTGAGTTTGTCTTCGACTGATCCATGCCATCTATAATGAGTGAAAAATACTTCTCGAGTTATTCTAGTGCGTTATTCTTGTTCATGTAATATTTGTGTCTACCATAAAATTGGGATGAGATTGTTTTCGAATGATCCATGCTATCTATTATGAGCCACCGTGCGCGGTCCCGGCTGAAGAATAGGCCCGCAGCATCCTCTGAGCTTGGAGTATGAGCCATCCTAACAGAGGACCCCGAGGGAACCCCGGGATATAGAAATAGGACCCAGTATCTCCGGCTTGCGGGGTGTGACCCCTCCTAAACGGAGGCTGACCCCGAGGGTCCCGGGATATAGAAATAGGACCCATTCCGTGGTTGTGCGGGATTAATAAATACACAACCCATCTTTCGGATGGGATGTAAACTCAGGTCCACGTGTTGGAAGAAATGCCACGCTTCCTGCACGTTAAAGAACCCTTGTAGCAAGCTCTCTTTGGGGTGGTCCGTAGGTGATCGGCTACAAGGCTAAATTCCCCGCCCTTGACGATTTCACCCTACTTTTCCAGTGGCAGTCAGAATTTCCCGTCCCATGGCCATTTCCATACCCCAAAGTGATTATTTATCAACAAACTTGTTCTCGTCTTGATATAGCTGAAATATTGCTGAGTAGACGTTAAACAATATTCAATCAATCAATCTATTATGAGTGAAAAATAATCCGCAAGCTGTTTTAGTGCTTTATTCTTATGCTTGTAATATTTCTGTCTACCATAAAATCGGGATGAGTTTGTTTTCGACTGATCCATGCCATCTATTATGAGTGAAAAATAATCCTCGAGCTATTCTAGTGCTTTTAATATTTCTGTCTACCATAAAATCTGAGTGAGTTTGTCTTCGACTGATCCTTGCCATCTATTATGACTGAAAAATAATGCTCCTTAAGTTATTCTAATTAAATTCATTTAATTATTATTAAAATTGTGCTTGACATATTTCTGTCTCCACAATCTTAAAAGTGAGGTGAAATTTTTAAATAATGAATTAACCTTCACATACATATTATGTCTGCAAAAGTTAAAAGGTAAAAAACTCCTCCTAAATCGTTTAGCTCACAAAAGGTTTTTTAGACCGCTACTATATATGTCAGATGCACTGGGTGTCTTATAGAAGGCTTAATTGTATGCTCCTATCCATTATTCCCCCTTTTCAGTGGCAATCTAAACTTGTTGCCCCTTTTGTCGCTTCTACCTTTATTTCAAAAGTCTGACATTAATCCGCTGGTTATCCAGCAGGAGTTTGCAAGAATCTGAACATACCGAATATTTACCAATATACAATGATGGATCTAAGTATGGAGACAGGGTGGCCTCTGCAGCTGTCTTCGGAGACCGAGCAGCAACTCTCCGACTGCCATCCTCAAGTTCCATTTTTACTGCTGAAGCAAACGCTATTTACTTAGCACTGAAATTTGTTGCTACATCGCGAAAAAGCAAGTTTTTGATTTTTTCTCAATTTCTCTCATGCCTATTGGCAATCGAAAGTCAGAGGACAAAGCACCCAGTTATTATGAAGGTCGTTGAGTTTTACTAGTCACTTGTTGCTATAGGCAAAGAAGTCATTTGCATCCCTAGTCATGTAGGAATCTATGGAAACACAGTTGTTGACCAGGAGGCAAAGGATGCATTAGATGATGAGGTGGCGGATTGTCAAGTGCCGTAATAAGTAAATACATCAATAAGATATGGTAAGACAATCAGAAGCTGGTAAATTCGTCAGTGTCTCTGGAGAAAATCGGAAGGAGCAAGTTATTCTGGTGTCGAATAGGGCATACACGAACAACTCGTAGTTATATATATTGTAAATGGCGAATACCAACCTGAGTGTATTCCATGTAATTGTGCTGACACAATACAACATGGTTTACTTTACTGTGTGGATGTGGCCGACACACGTCGCACATTTTATACAGCTGATTCTCTAAAGAATTAAACACAAACGTCGCTGGCGACAAAATTATTCAATTTTCAAAAGCTGTAAATTTGTATAGTAAAATATAGGTTTACTATCCAATTTTTAAATTTCATCAAATTTGATCTATTTACCTAAGATTGTCTATTATATATTATTTTATCTTTTATAAATCTTTTTATATGTACATAGCAATATGTTTTAAGTGACCCCTTTAACTGTATATTATTACTATATTATCAACAGTTCACGCCATGATGATATAGCTGAAAAGTTGGCGTTAAACAACAATCAGTCAATCAATCGATTCAAAAGATCCAAAAGATCCAAAAGCTCGAAATTAAGGATACTACAGACATTTCAACATCGGTTGACCTTCGTCTTGAAATTGACAACAGAAGTTTTCAAATAAAATCTTTTCTCTTGGCAAGCACCATTGTACTGGAGTAATGAGTTAGTGAATTCTCTTGAAGACTAACAGTCCCCAAGTAGTGACATCGACCCAGTTGTTATAAATAACGAAATTCAGCCGAGTTTTGTTTATATCGACTCTTGATTATATTTCGTTCTAGGCATCGTTTGTTATCAGAGAAGCAAATTCAGAATACAAAGTTAAAAAATCGTCTTCTGAATTTTTGTGTCAATGTCAGTGTGATAAAAAAAATGTCTATAATGTTAAAAATTAAAATTAAAGTTCGGAAGTGTCATGGGGCACTTTGCAATAGAAATTTACGATGGTTTGTGCATAAAAGGAGACATGATTAAACTTTGTTTGTTCAGCAATTTTACTCGTTCCATCAGTGAAATTTTGAGAAATTACAATACTTTTTTTTCTGTTTATAAACCTGATTTCGTTATCTCGTTATAAACAGTTCGTAATAAGCCTTCAAAAATTCGTTGTTTAAATAGCGTTGGGATCGTGGATTTTCTTTACGTCGTTACAAGCAGGATTTCGTTATATTCCTGTTAAATTTGGTGTAAATATACTCTCAATATATATATATATATATTGCGTGTCACTCAAATTGTAGTGGTCAAATTCCTCAGTGGAAAGATGTTCTCGATAATATCACATCCCAAGACTTTAACTAAGTTGGGCTTTGACTTCAGACGCATATAATTTATTTTTCAAGACCTGTATAAGCATATTTACATGCTTAGCCTGAGGATTAAATAAAATTTCCAAGTTTGTCGCTGTTTTTAGACGTTATATATGAATTTTCTACACGACTAGTATTTTCTTCATCAAGAAGATCCTTGGAGCTTATTCCACCTTTTAGCTGAGTTTTGGGAATTATCGATTGACAAAAAGACGTCAACCCGTCCTGCCCATCTTTTGGATGACACACAAAGACTTTTCAGTTTTTGTTTTGGTTCATGTATTCTCACTAGTTATTTATTTCATTTCATGTATTCTCACTATTTCATTTCATTTCATTTCATTTCATTGAGTAGAGTAGAGTAAGGCCGTATATGCAACAGTGAAATTCAAATGAAGTGTTGCGTGTCA
>MJUU01063705.1:0-11239 GCA_002080025.1 Modiolus philippinarum | reverse complement strand
AGGTTTCAGGTCTTTACAGCTTATCGTTTGGGAGTATTAAGCATTAACTGAAACTCAAAATCTTTCAAAGGGCAATAACTCATATAAAGAGTCGTCGAACCTTTTCGGATCAAATGTAACAAAGTTGTGTCTCATGAAGATGAACATTTTTCCCATTACATTTGATCAGCTATCTATTACGGTTTCTGAGTTTATCTGATAACAAGGTCAAAGGTCACGGTCAAAGGTCACGGATGACCTTCAACCTGGTACTCAAATTGAAGGTCTCTTCGCACTGATCATTTTAAATATATATGTTTACTATATTATCTTGAACCGTTTAAAAGTTATTCGCAAAAAACAATTTACCGAAACGCGTCAAGGGCTATAACTCAAAAACGGTTCATCGTAGAGTTTTCCTTCAAATGTATCAAATGTAGATCTCAATGAGAGGAGTCTTTTTGCAATATAATGTTTTCATAAATTTTTTATGGTTTCCGAGTTATCGCGATAACAAAATTTCAAATGGCGGACGAAAAATTTTTTTGACCCCAGATTTGTAATCAGGACCATAAAAGCTACCTGGAAACCAAATTTGGATGAAATCCAATAATTTTGAGAAATTTGCATATTTAGGGGTCAAAAACGCGTAACCGGGGTCGCGACCCAAAAAAAATTTTTTGCATGATAAATCATCCTTACGATATATCGAACATTTTCCCCCATTCAGAATTTTGATATCGGTTACGGTTTTTGAGTCTATCCGATAACAAGGGTTTTCGGTGTTGGGGAGATAACTCCGTTGCTAAAAATAGACCGGTACGCTGCCCTCAGATTTGAGTTCCCATTCTCTGACCGAATCATCACACAAAGTATCAAAGAAATATGTCGCGTAGTTTTTTGTCATCGGGCGGCGGAAAGAAGAAGAATAATAATAATAATAATAATAATAATAATCAGAAGAATAACAAGAAGGTCTTTCACTGTGGTGAAAGACCTTAAAAAGAAACATAAGAATAACAATAAGGTCTTTCACTGTGGTGAAAGACCTTCATAATAATAATCAGAAGAATTACAATAAGGTCTTTCCGACTGGAGTCGGGAAAGACCTTAATGATAATAATAATCAGAAGAATAACAAGAAGGTCTTTCCGACTGGAGTCGTGAAAGACCTTAATAACAATCAGAAGAAATACAGTAAGGGCTTTCCTTCTGAAAGGGAAAGCCCTTAATAATCATCAGAAGAAATACTATAAGGTCTACCGAGAAGGTTCTCGGGTAGACCTTAAATATATTATTACAAGGAGTAGTTAATTTATATTTAGGAATTTACCATTCTTCTACTAATGGAAGTGAACAGTGATAACATACTGTTCCACGTTATTTTAAGTAACGATGTTTCATATGTCGTAAGCGGTTATTTTGTTATCAATTAAGATAATTATTGGATAAACAAATATTTTAGATATGAAAAGTATATATGAAGATTTCTAATCTCTCACTTTGAAAGGGACTCCCAGCTTTTTGCAACAAGTTTCCGTTTTCATTAAATTATTGTGTCAACAGCTGAAGGCGGGAAAATCTTTCAGAGAGAAAATTTGTCAATTTTCGAAATTATTCTAGAAATTAGGATTATCACTTGCGTATTAATAAATACCAAAAGTTCATTCATTAGAAAGTCATTTATAAACAAATACATTTACCTAGGTAAGAAGTCGTGGGGACATACAAATTTCTAAATATGGGAATATATAGCCTACACGCATTGAGACAACAGAACAATAAAAGCAAAGCAAAGAAACAAAAATGTACAAACAGTCAAACAGGAAATGTGGGCCCTACAAAAAACGGAAATTTTTTTTTGATAACTAACATATATGTATCGCCGTTAGTGTGAATTTAGTTTCTAAAACTGTCATTTCGACAACTTAATGTTTCTTCAGTGTAGATCAATGTATATAACTGAAAGACATTAACCCGAAAAATTGAGAAAAACTAATAGATGGACAAATGCCTAACGGATCTAAAATAAAAACCAAAACCAGAACGAAACACAAGCTATGAACAAAATTGTATCTAAAATTTGGACATTGCAAGTTTTTGAATAAAATCACTCAGAAATTACGACTACTGGGACAACGACAGTAGAATACCGAAGGAACAAAGGAATGGAAATTACAAAATTCCAAAGTCCAAAGACATGGCCAAAACAAGGACGCAGAAAACAATGACGCTAGGCACAGAAAACAATGACGTTAGACAGATACAAAGCACAGATATAGAAATCACAACATTCAAAACAAAGGCACTCACAGTGTGAACTCTAGTGAAACTGAGAGTGACATCAGGTGCTACAGAGGAGGCATCAATCCAGTGTAGTTATTATTACTGTAGTTTCACTGTCTGTAGACGACTATTTCGAAAAACATGTCTCCCCAGTCAGATGAAATCAAAATATTTGATAAAATTTTAATGAGTTTTGCATAAGATCGGCGGATATTGTTCAGTAGCCATATAATTTCACTCAATAACCAAAATTAAAATAAATTATAACTGTTCCGATGAATAAAAAAGTAATACATATACAACAATTATCTCTACATTTTATTGATCATATGTATTATAAACAGACATAGATCACATTGTGTCTTCAATTATTTCTCCCTCGAGCATAGCTCTCCCCTCAGTTTATTTAAGCTTTTCATATAGATCTGTTGGTTATTTTATGACAGGATATGGAGTAAATGAACATGAGACCATAACACATGTTAACTCCAACTGCAATTAATTTTAATGAGCTGTATGGCCATTTCGGAAATTAATTCCTCATCAGCAGCACTAGTATCCAAACATAGGAAATCCACGATTGAAAAAAAAAATGTTAAAAAAATCCATACAACCAAACGGAATCCGAGTAATCAGTATTATCAAATATGGCCAAAGACAAAACTACGATGGAACGAGTTAAACCTTAGTTTCAGAATTTACATAAATATAGATAATAGTTTTAAACAAAGTGTACACATGAGATATTATCCCATGTACAAGAACACCATATCCAAGAAAATTAAAGAGCATACATTTCAAACACAGGGAATTGTTTTACCAACTCCACATTGCATTACAAGACAATTGTTATTTGTTTTCTATCAGATTTAGAAATCTTTCAATTTTTTTATTTGATATGCTCTAAAGAGACATAAATTGTCGAAATGGCCGTATGTAGAAAACAAATTTACAGTAACTTCGATATTGTGGTTTTTTGGTTAAAGAAAATAATTTTGCTTGAAAAAAAACTGAACAAAATAAAACTAAACCATAAAACAAACTATAATAATGTTATGAAATAAAATTAAAACTTACTTAATTTTACTTCTATCTTCAGTTTCATTACAGTAATACATTTTCCACATCAAAATATATACTTGATTGAACAAATAAAAGGATATGGAGTAAATTGAATGTAGCATATAAAGGTAATGAGAATTTAATTTCGTAATATACATAATATCAAGATATTCACATCAATCATAAAAATCACTTTGCAAAAAGCAATTTAAAAAAATGTAAATCTAATGTGAGAAACACTCTGTCAAAATTGTATCTTTTTAAATATGAACAACTAGTTTTTTAACAAGTTCACCGCTATGGCCTGTAAAGTATGAATGTCATTCTTCCGACTGTAAATGTAATAAAAAGAGATAACAGAAAACATCTACAATGGCTAATAAGTACAATTACATACTGCAGTCTGCCAGGGAACTACGTATATATACATAGGAAAAAGAAAAAATTAGGTAAAAGACAAACGGAACAACGAAAGAAACTCTAGACAGCCGGACTTGGTGCCGGTGTAAGGTTGAATTTTGACCCCGTTGAAAATTGACACTTTTGGTTGTTTTTCAACGTTGAAAATTGATCGCAAAGCCATTGAATTTTGATCAGCTCAATATTCAACAGGCTAATTGTCAGATTTCAAGGTTTATTTTTCAATTCGAAAACCCATGCATTGAATACTGACCGTCGTGGAAAAATGACCACTCCAAAAAATAAAAAATATTCATATAAAAAATGTGTGAAAAAAAGTTGGGCCATTTTGGGCCGTTGCCATGGAAACGGAAAAAGGCGGGAAAATTAAAAGTGCTCCGAATGGGATGACAATTTACAGAAAGATTGTAAAAGTTGTGTGCAACTTATTTTTAGGTTAAAAATGGCAGCCGTTGCCATGGAAACGGAAAAGGCGAGAAATTTAAAAGTGCTCCGAATTGGATGCAATTTTACAGAAAGATTGTACAATTTGTGTGCAATTTATTTTTAGGTCAAAATTTTTAAAAATGGCAGCTGTTGCCATGGAAACGGAAAAAAGGCGAGAAAATTAAAAGTGCTCCGAATGGGATGAAACTTTACAGGAAGATTGCACAAGTTGTGTGGAACTTATTTTTTGGTAATTTTTTTTTTCAAAATTGAAGTCCTTGCCATGGAAACCGAAAAAAGGAGGGAAAATCAAAAGTGCTCAAAATTGCATGAAATTTAAAAAGAAGCTTGTTTAGGGAAACTTATTCTTGGGCTAAAATTTTCCAAAATGGTGACAGTTACAATAAAAGTGGAAAATGATGGGAAATCGGAAGCAGTTGGATGAATTTTTACAAAAATGTAACAAAACAAGCATATAACTAATTTGAAGGCTTAACATGCCACAAATGATGGTTGTTACTAAGGCAAAGGTAAACATGTGGGAAAATTGGAAGCGTTTCAATCTTTTCGAAGCAATACAGAAGGGTTAAGTAGGACATACAGATGTCTTATTTACACTTCGAACTCTGATATGGGAGTTCGTTTGGGAGACTTTTGTGTTTCACCCAAACACTCACTTATTACTTGTTCAATGTTGAATTTTACTATGTTCCATCTTTTTCTTCTTGCTGTAATATTATAAGAACAAATTTTCGGAGACGATTTACCCAATCTTAACAAGAATTTACAGGAATGAAGATTCCATTCCCAAGCTCGGTGCTTTCAGCTATTTTTCAGATTTTTCAAAAGGGCCGCCATTCAGACGAAACCAAAAATCATACAGAAACGTGTTCTATGGCTAGAATTTTTATGTTAAAAACTTGTCTGGTAAATCCTTATATCGGTCTCGAAATGATTTATTGAAGAGTGGGAATTGTGTGTCTCAGAATTTAATTTGTTACATTATGACTGCAAATATGATGGAGGTGTGTTTTTAGAATGAGTGAAATCAAGTCTCTCTATTTTTATTTCCCTATTAACATTTAAGGTGGTACGAGGGGAGAGTGCAAAAAAAACCTCTTGACATAGAATTTCCTGATAGTTTCACGACTTACACTTTGTTATCAGAGCATAAGAAAAATAAAATGAAATAAAAAATTGTTGGTCACCTGCCATATAAGCATGAGATCTATCAAGTAAAAATCAGCTATTTTAGTTGAAATATTAGGGGAAATTTGCGAATTTAAACAAATTTTAAAATATTTTAGTTACTTCTGATAGATCTTTTTTAAAATGTGGTAAATTATTAGCTAGTATACTTGCCTTGAATTTGCATGAAAAATATTTGGGGGTCACCGATTTTATTTTTGAACAAAACATCGGCAAACGAAGCAAAAATGACGAACAGGGAATTCCAAAAAAAAAAAAAAAAGATCCAAAATCATGTCTACTCATATCCAACACAAATTGAGACACCATGCCAAAGATAAAACAAACAAACAAAAATTAACAAGAACGCTACAAAACTAAAGCGCTAACAGTGGGAACCCCTACAAAAACAGAGGTATCATCTGGTATTATAAATGACACAAACTTATTTCATGTTGTAAATGATATCCCCTTAATAGAACAGGCATTTGCTGAAATATCTAGAAAAGTTCAATATTCCGCAGGCCAGGTGAGCTAAAAAGTAATTCCTGGATTTTAACTCTCCCATCAAATGGAGGTTCAAACACTCTTCACTTCCGGTTATCACTCGTACGGTTGGCTAACAATACACAATTTACACTACATGAAATTTTCGATTTACAAAGGTGTGTAAACGTTTTTTACGCGTATGCAAATGTTAAAATTTGCATATATTTAAAAACCTTTACATAACTTTGCATTTATTTGACTTCGCTTTACGTTAAGTAAAGTATATGTTTTATTGATCTATATAATCCTACGGGCAGTTTTTAGAGACCGCGGTTTACAGTTACTGATGTTACGTTGGTAGAGGATAAACAATATTTATGCTTCCAATATATTTCGACATTGTTCAAATCTAACGCAAATATATCTGTTTGTATGGGTATTTAATAAGAAATATATGTCATTTGTTTACATATATCTCAAATTATACCCAAAGCATTGTATTTGACATGGTTCTTAAATGTTTTAATTTGCCTAACATTTATCTCTTCAGCAAATATTAGACAGCGGAAACGGTTTGTGGTGGTTGGTAAATCATCATCTTTTCGTACTATTTCCAAACCTTCTGAAATTGCAGTTTTTACAAAATTTTATAATGGTAATGATATATATGATAAATATAGATGTTTAGGTGCGTTATAAAATTTAACATCCACGAACGATTTGCAGAAGGTGTAAATTAAAGGCAAAGTTATTGATTTAGACGTGGGTGCAAAGAAGCAAATATTAGGAATTACTAGATACAGAAAGAGTTTGTAAAACTTTAACTTCAACAAAGCTTTACCAACCCTCTCAAATGTAGAGAGATATGTGTGTTTGCAATTTCTTCAATGGGGTAGTAGTAATGGTGCTAAAAGACAAAATTTGTATACCATTGCAAATTGAAATATTTGCATATCTTTGCTATGCTTTCTATTTATATATGGATTATACTTGGTGCACTTCTTTGCACACCCTTATAGGTGTGATCAAATGGTTTCTACATATATTGTAATTTATTCCTTTATTATACAAAAATAATTGTACAAACTTCCTCGTCTATTGTCATCGAAAAACTGCGATTCACCGCAAGCCGTTGGTCCGAAACAAATGACAACCGGCCGTATGTACTTTTAAGGGAAACGGACACCCCGTTTCAATACAAAATAAACGACTTCGGATGGAACATAATTTACGATCTCTGTACTGGTATGACCGGGTGTTTTTGTACCCGAATCACACGGTTTCTGTTTCTGGGGAACTAGCTTTGAATTTCACATAGATGCGAAGTCGCTGAATAAAGTTTCCATATTTTATTTCACATCTGTATATTTCAACAGTCAACAAAAAAACTAACAATAATATATTTCATAAAAATTACAATAATGATTAGAAAAGATTAGAAATTGATTGACAGGAAAGAACGAAATTTAAGTTATCCAATAAAATGACTTTTTACAGTTTTATCCAAAAAGTGTAATTTGACTTAAAGTCGGATAATCCGTTACTTAAGAAAAATCGTTATTAAAACAATGTCCGTTTCGGTTTGACAGATTAACAATAAGTGATAATTGAACGAATTAAATAAAAGTCTTTGTGACATAACTTTTGAAACATTTTATCTGTAAGATATTAATAAACAATACTTGTGTACAATACATGTAACAAAGTGAAATCGCGGATTTGTCTATTAAAATGAAATAAATGAATGAAATCGACAAAACACGAATGAAATAAACATCTAATTAATAATTATTTTCAAAACTTATTGTTCAGAAAAATTAAATGAACAAAATATTCATTAAACTTACATAAGAATATAAAATCTATTTCAATTTACGGAAGCGCAAAATAATACGGTCATATCACCCCCTCCGTTCCTAGCTGATTCTCCGAATCAGCAAAAAATACATTTATCAAAACCTTTAAAAAGGGCATTGAACTTATTAGATATTTACATATATACATGCGCGCAAATACAAATAATGCAGACAAAATGTCAACTTTTCAAAACTGACAAACGACAATTAAATCTTAAAATATCATGCGAAAAACACTCGCGCATATCTAAATGTCTGTACAGAAGAAACCGAGAAATACAATTTGGGTGACGAGTCCAACTTCTATTTCCGGTGTCCAAATATAATCTCCAAAAACACTGACACATGTAATGTGCGTTTATACCATTGTTATACCCTGAAGATATTATGCTATGAAAAGTACGATCTAAAAAAAAATGTGTTCTTTGTCCAATGTTACGACCCGATAAACTTGTGCAAACACACAGGGTCCAAGATTACGACGTTTGAGCAATATGAAATAAAATTTAAAACTTGTTTGAGTAAATATCATGAAATTTTTGTACTTTGTTTTTTTTTATGTTATAATGCTGAGTTACGTTTTACTTTGTATATACTAAAAAAATTATATCTAGTTAATAATGGTGTTTTTGCAGTATAGAAAAAATTGACCGTCTCACCAAGTTGATCAGACTTAGTGAGACCAAGCATTACAAATATTTTTGGCCAGTAATATTTACAATGATTTTATTGATTTCGAGAATTAAAATTAATATCTACGTTTTCTTCTACGTTTACGCTGTGCAATTTGTGCATAATATTCTTGTTGTAACTCTTGTGGAATATTTTCCTCTGGTTCCCATGAATTGTGTTTATTGCTAAATCCCTGCCATTTAATGAAATACAATCTCTTCCCTTTTTCACGTTTTGTGCGTATAATTTTGTCAACCATGTGTAAATCATCGTCAATGTCACCGTCATTGTTCACCTGAACTGTATCATTGTCGTTGTGCACTTGTAATTTAGCATTTGGAATTGTGTGTTGATTGTTGTCTAATTGTACGTCAGCTGTTCCGTTTGTGTCGTCTATTTGGGGAGGTTGAATGTCATTTTCAACATTGTCAGGCTGTACTGGGATATCGTCATGTTCATCGTCTTGATTTTAACCGTCGTTATTTGTCGGTCGGTCTTGTGGGTCGTAAAAAGGTTTAAGTCTATTCCCATTCGTCGGAACCTTTACTGGTGCATTGTCAGAACATCTTCGCAACATATATGTATGGTTCCCCCTATCTTCCGTAATGTAGTAAGGTCCATCCCATCGGTTGCAAAGTTTTGGTGACAATCCTACTGGGAACTTCTTGGTGTCGAGCCATACTTTATCACGGACTTCAAATCTTTTTTCTTTGGCTTTCTTGTCATGCTGTACTTTGTATTTTTCCTGGGCATCTAAAATATTCTTATGGGCGATTTCTCTGGCTGTCATTAACTGTTGGTGGACTTTGTCGATATACTGTCTTGCATCTGGGCCAACATTTCTGGGTTTGGTCAAGACGGTATCGATCGGCGTCCTGCAATCTCTTCCGTACAAAATATAATATGGACTGTATTGGGTAGACTCAGTGCAAATTGAAGTGTTCATGGCGAACGCAATACTTGGGAGTAATTCTGGCCAGTTTGACTGCGTGTCATCAATATACGTTCGTATCTTCTCAACAATGGTCCTGTTGTTTCTCTCGCATGTGCTGTTTGTTTGTGGCCGATAGCTGCTTGTATTCATCTTCTTGATTTCGAATATTTTGCACACCTCCTTGATAACATTTGATAGAAAATTCTGTCCTCTATCTGTTAAAATAGCATCAGGAGCAGAGTATCGACAAATATATTCGTTGTAAAATACGTTTGCTATTTGCTTGGCACAAGTAGACTTCAGCGGGAAGATCTCGACATGCTTGGAAAAGGAACATACTATTAGCAAGATATGAGTGTAGCCTTCTGCACTTGCCCTTAATGGTCCGAGTATATCCATATGTACCCGTCGAAACACATCAAGGACTGGCAATGGCTGCAGAGGTGCTGGTTTCTTGTGACAATCAAGTTTTGCCTTTTGACACTCAATACAGGACTGGACATACGATGATACGTTGCTGTACATCGAGGGCCAAAACCATTTATATCTAATTGTTTGGTATGTACGCTCCTTTCCGTGGTGACCTCCTAACAACTGATCATGGTATGATTTTAGTATGTCGTCCCGGAGAGTATGTGGCACGGCAAGCTGTTTCACGATTCTGTCTGCTCTGTGACCTTTTCCTTTTGGATACCACAAGTGGTATAGTACACCATCCTCTAAGATATAATCTTGAACTTCAAGAATTATTTTTCTGGCCTTTTTATTGTCGTCCGGTAGTTCTCGGTGTAACAAGTAAGATCGGATGTCTTTGAAATCTTCGTCGTTTGACTGATCTTCTATCAGTTTGTCTTGGGGAACGGTTGTTATCTCGGAAATGGACGCTATAGGGTTAAATTCGGCAATGTGTGGCTCAGTTTGAGTTGAAACGATCTCACTGTTTACCTGTTGTTTGACTTCATCATAGCTCCTTCTGCTCAGCGCATCTGCATTTCCGTGACTGGAACCTTTCTTGTAAATGATATCGAAGTTGTAGCTTTGTAAGAACATTGTCCACCTAGCTAATTTTCCTGTGTTCTGCTCTTTCGATATTTTCTGATAATACTGCAGGGCCTTATGGTCGGTGTATATTATAAATTTTCTATTGGCAAGGTACAGGTGATAATGTTTAAAGCCTTCAACCAGTGCAAGTAGTTCTAGATCCCTTATTGCGTAATTCTTCTCTGCAGATTTTAGCGCTCGTCCGCCATAAGAAATAACTTGTTCCCTTCCCTTTTTATCTTTTTGTCCAAGTACATAACCTATGGCCTGTTGGGAAGCATCTGTATATTAAATGAACTCTTTAGAAAAGTCTGGGAATGCAAGTATTGGCGCAGTGATCAACAAACGTTTAAGTTCTTGGAATGCTGCTTCACAATCTTTGCTCCAGATAAACTTTGCTCCCTTTGCTAGCAATCTATGCAACGGTGCTGCAATTTTTGAAAATCCCTTGACAAATCGTCTGTAGAAAGAAGCCAAACCTATGAATGATTTTACATCTGTTGCATTCTGTGGCGTAGGGAAGGTCCTTACCGCGTCAGTTTTTGTTGTATCTACAGCTATGCCCTCTTTTGATAATACCTGTCCCAAAAATTTTACTTGTTTAGCAGCAAAACGGCATTTAGATGGTTTAAGGCGTAAGTTTGCTTCTCTTAACTTTTGAAAAAGTGCGTTCAGATGAGCCAGGTGTTCTTCAAAACTTTTAGAAAATATCAAAATGTCGTCCATGTAAATTAGGGCTATTTTCCAATTCAAGCCTCTTAGAACCTCAGATAAGGCAAGTTGAAAAGAGTGTGGACTATTGCATAATCCGAATGGAAGTTTGTTAAACTCGAAGACACCTTCGTGACAAGTGAATGCTGATTTGTGCTTTGTTTCCGGATGGAGC
>MJUU01063703.1:12029-50999 GCA_002080025.1 Modiolus philippinarum | reverse complement strand
ACCCAAAAACAAGGACTTTGCGTTCATCCGTGTGAGCTGTACAGTAGTTATCTGCTTCAATAATCATGATAATAGGAAATAAAACTTTTGATCTGAAAAAAAAAGATCGATTTTTAAGGATACATTTACATCATTAAAAAAATTACAATTTGTCCACTTCGGTATTTTTTTCTTCAATTACCAGTTCTATTAAGAGCTAAGGAAAAACTGGTTCAATATTACTTGGAGTTACAGTGCTTGGACCACTAATTAAGATTAACTAGGACAAAAATTCAAGAAAACTGCAAAAAGAAGTAAAACTTTAAATTGCCCTGCACCTACGTGCATTCTATTTGAAAATTTGCAGTTCAAAGGTTTAGTTGTAATTTAAATACAACACTTGAAGTGCGTCTGCATGCATCATGTCATCATTGTGAATTTGCGCAATGAAAAATGATAAATCACCAAACTATGCTTACAAAATTCAAAATTTTGCAAAAATTGGGAACATACCATGTTTTCCTGCAAATAATTGATAGCAATTAAGGCACAATTTTCCTGCATAATTAAATTTCATATTAGATTGGCAATTTTTGCTATTTGTATACAAATCTTTAACTCCAGGCTCCAACATTTGGGAGTTCGAACTTCAACATTCATGAATTTGACAAATGAGGCTTCAGATGGAAAATGAATACATGGATTGCGCATCTTCCATTCCAGATTTGACTCGTCATTTCGACGAGGTCATCTGGGGTCACCCAGAAGAAAAATGACGTAATCCAACCTTGGAGCAAGGGACAGATATTTTCTACCAACAAATCTTTCGTTGTTATTCAACATTTGGGTAAAAAATTGTTTTCAACCAGCAAAGAAATCCACGAGGAACATTTCCAACCCACAAAAAAAAAAACAAAACTTGAATGGAAATGAAGAAATAACAATCTTCATCTTATCAGCGTCTTGGAACCAGTTTTGTACCAGATTACTCCTTGTTTGGCTAAAATAATAAGCGGTCCCGCAAATAAGCAACCCATGTATAAAATATCATATCCAGAGCCAATGCACCTTTTTAGTAGGTACAATTTGTATATATATATTTGTAGAGATAAATTTTTCAGCTTAACAATAAAAAAAAAATGCAATAATACTCTTTTTTTTTCAGGACTTGGAAAATTCGTGGCGAGAGATATGATACTGTTACACACTAGACCGAATAATCTGTCGTTTACAAAGCTACTTTATCATTCTATATTTATCTTTTACTGATCTGACTTTTTATTTTTTATATTGCTTTGTGACAACAGAACAATCTCTTATTTAAAATCTCTTCTCGTTGACCTGGTGCCATTTTGAATATTGAAATTGTCAAGTGATAAAAACATCTGAAACCGGATTCAGGTATTTTCTTATTATAAGTTCCGCGTATTTGACCGGAAACAGTATGAAAGAAAATACTAGTCTTTTCCGTGTACGGTTTTGAACTTAATTTTATCATGTGACAATTTCAATATTCAAAATGGCACCAGGTCAACGAGAAGAGATACGCTTGAACTTTGAATGGAGGCATAGAAGGGATAAATCATATTTATGGCACTTGAAACTTTGTTAAAATTGAAGGAAAATAGTTCCGATTTCTTCCAGTTGTTTTTGTGCACGCACAGGCGACACCCAGCTGCAATTCCACCGCATCCAAATTGTAAGCGTTTCACGATTTTAAATAAGAGATCATTCTGTCGTCACAAAGCAATATAAAAATAAAAATAAAAAGTCAGATTAATAAAAGATAAATATAGAACGATAAAGTAGCTTTGTAAACGACAGATTATTTGGTCTAGTTACACACCTGCTTTTTAGTTTTCAGAGTCTGGGGAATCCACACAGACCTTAAACCCACAAAAAATAGTTCAGATACCTGTGATTTAACAGAAATTTTCGGAGATTGTATGAGAAACAAAATGGCCGACTCGACCTTCTTTTAAAATTTCGATAATGCATAAGATTACTCAAACTCTGAGTTAGTGGTATCATTTAAATGCTTCTAGGCACATTTTTCTATTTCTAACCTTTTCATTCTCAAATGAGCTATTCATGTGTTCTGAATCTTCGTCGTAGTTCGCCAACATTTCCATCTTTTTTGTTTGTGACACGTCCAGAGTTCCCGTATGAACTTGTTGAAAAATGGCACCGACCTAAAACATGGTAGATGACTTCGGTTCAAAGATCCCTAAAATTTGGGATATGAAAATCTTTTTTTTTCAAATTCGACCCTAAAAAAACTCAATACCAAAGTTGTAGAAAAAATGAAATCAATTAATTTCGTTAAGCATGTGCTACATTTTAATTGGAATATTATTTAAGGCTGCACAAAAAGTGCTTAATTTACCCTTCTCTTAAATTGACTCCTCATCTCTCTTGCGTTTGAAACATACTACGAAAATAGTTGTAATGTCAGAAGTATTTTGACATTGAGCAAATAAACACGTTTTTTTTTTCTCTCATAATTTCCATTCACAATGCCTACAAATACAAGAAAAGAGGTCCCAGACATGTTAACAGAAATACCAAGAGGCAAGCCAAAATCAGGAAGAGTTTGGAAAAATATCAGAAATCAAAGGTGAAAAGGATAACTCGTACCTTACAACGCGGCTCGCCCTGAGCAGTTGTAAAAAGAACAAAAAGATATTTTCCCAATGTCATTAATGTGTCACGGAGGTGCATCCCTGAGTTGTATTCGGGTAGTAGATATCATACCTGCCAACTTTCACGATTTTGGCGTGATCTACACGATTTTAACCTTCTCTGTCACGATGTCACGATCGTGAAACAAAAATTTGGCATAAAACATGATTTTGAAGACATTCGCACGAAAAAATGTTTGTTTACATGAATTTGGTTGTTGAAAGGGAGATAATCCAAATTCTTGAAAGGCAGTTAACCATATTCTCGATATTAGCCGATCAGAATCGGGTTTACATCTATCACGCAATATTGGAGTGAAAAACAGCTGATTGGAGCCGGCATGTAAACAATCGTAAATATGACCAGTTCGGTTGATTTTTTGTTGATTTTAAGGCTTTGGCTACATTTATAAATAAAGTTATGTAACTGGATGGACCACCGGCAATCATAGTGAAAAGTTCTTGAGTTATGAATCAAGGTTCACAATCCCTGATACAACGAGCTGCAAGCACCTCACTTGACAGTTCCGTGGTTGGCTATGCAAGTGACTAGGTCGTCGCAAGTTCCCCGTTCTGCAGAGTTTGCATAGTTGAACTGAGTAGCCTTAACGACATATTCGTACTGTAATGCACGAAAGGTCACTCAAAATCCCAGAACACCACTCTTTTGACCGAATCAGAAAAGGCAAAAAATATTTAAAAAATGTAACGCTTGCTTTATTTAAAGAAGAATGGAATAAAAGGAGAAATGCAGTAAATGTACATCAGACAAATAATAAAGGAGTGAGAGAATGGTTTCATTAACAAGCTTACAATCTTCAATTTTCCCCAAAACAGTCAACTCTAAATTCAAATAAGAGCAACATAATGATGGACAGCAAGCACTGCTTTTTGTTTCCCTTTAACAGTTAAAACTAAGTTAAAATTTAACAGAACATAAAACACAAAATGGTCCAAAAACAGTTCACAACTGATTTATTTGACCAAAAACACAATAAAAGAGGACTGTCTTGCCTCCCTCAATAAAAGTAATATCTTCTATAACACCTAGATATTTGTATTTGATAAAAAAAGAGCATCAAGTATTAGACAAAAAACTTCGCGCAAATCGCCACGAACTCTCACATGACTGAAAAGGAAGGTCACGCATAAAACCCCCATGGAGATTTTCAAAAGTTGGCAGGTATGAGATATACAGCCAGTAAAATCTGTCCGAGTTATGATGCCAAAACCCATAGTTTAAATATTAGCACAATTGAAAGGGGGTTTATAAGACCAGACCTGTCAGGTGTCACATGTTCTGCCTGAGTCTCGTGTGTAGCTTATCCAAATTTGCTGCAAATTCCATTGATGTTTGAAGATTTTGACAAATGTTACCAGAGGCATTTTTTCAAAACTTGACAGAGCTGCAAGACATCAATAACAAATAATATCTTGTGACCCCAAAATTCACAAAAATTGTGCCCCCATTCTGGGAAAACTTGAGTTGTCAAATTCAGCAACCTTGAAGATTTTCATTTAAGAGTAGCTGAATAGATTTTTGTATTTCAAGTGTTTTAAAATATGATCTCCAACAACTCTTATTATGGTTGAACAAAATCTACCTACATATGTAGAAATAAAAAAAAAACTCATTAGCATGTAGATTCTCATCCCTGTCAGCCCCAATTTTTTTCAACCACTTCAAAATTTATACTTTGATTTTTGGCTAATGTTGGTAATTTTTTTTTCAACTGACAGCATTTTAAAAAAAATTTGATGAAATATATAAACATGATAAAATAAAATTGGCCCTCCATACCCAAAATTTTGAGGAAAAATGAATGAGAATCTTGGAATTATTCTATTATAGCCTTACCCTCTATGATAACTAAGGTTGCCCAATTCAGCAACCTTGAGTTTTTGGTAAAATTTATCCCAAAAAACAGGAAACAGCATTGCATGTATGGTATGGTGTTCAAATTCCCTCTTTTTGAATAATTAACTATAACTTCTGCTTTGTGAGAAAAAGATCGATCTAGTAATTAAAAAAATGCCCATAGACCCCAAAGTTAAACCAAAAATATTATATAGAAATATTAAGCTGAATTCAACAATGTTACTGAATACAGAGTTTTCCTGGACTGACAAAAATTTCTGGATCCCTGGCCCTGGCTATGCCAGGGTGAGCTTTTGCCATCACTTTGTGTACGTCGTCTGTCTGTTGTAAACTTTTCATTCAAGGATCTTCTCCTCTGAAACCACTGGGTCAATTGCAACCAAAGTTGGTCACAATAGTCCTTGGGTGGTCCCCTTTTAAAATTGTATCCAATAGGTGTGAACCTCATCAGAGCTGTCAAGGGGTTTGGGTTCCCAGAGTGAGACAAGGGGATCTGAGGGTTTGCCCTACAATTTTTTTTCGAAAATGCAAAATGGTACATTCTGAGAGCATATCAAGTAGTCATAGCAAAGAATTTCAGACAAAATAAAAGAAAAGAAAATGAAATTTACTTTCATATCTGTGACCTCAAATGGAAATTGAGTTTTATTTAGAAGATGTTTTTCGAAAATGAACTATTTGTATGAAAGAATATACCGAAACAACCTCGAAACTGGTTTTCTTATCATGAAAAGATCTTTTTTCTATTTGAAATATATTTTTTCTTGATAATTTAAAAAGCGTGACATTGAAAGGGATGAGCGTGAGAGAGTGATTTGGGGTTGGAAAGCGCGACTCTCACGCCCAAAGCGTGAGACTTGACAGGTCTGCCTCATTCAAGATGGCCGCCAGAGGGGAGCATATAGTTTTAACATTGGACCCTATGGGAAAACACATTCAAAGATCTTCTTCTCAAAAATTACAAGTACAATTAGAACCAAACTTAGTCACAATGGTTCTTAGATGGTCCCTTCCAAAAAAAGGTATGCAACAGGTTCTTACCTCGTCCAAGATGGTGGCCAGCCGAGAACATAGTTTTAACATTGGACCCTATGGGAAAACACATTCAAATATCTTTTTCTCAGAAACTACTTGCCCAATTAGAACCAAACTTAGTCACAATGGTCCTGAGATGGTCCCTACCAAAAAAGAAAATATCCAATAGGTCCATACCTCGTCCAAGATGGCCGCCAGCGGGGAACATAGTTTTAACATTGGACCCTATGGGAAAACATGTTCAAAGATCTTTCTCTCAGAAACTACTAGTCCAATTAGAACCAAACTTTGTCACAATGATCCTTAGTACTATAATGTCCCTTCCAAAAAAATCCAGCAGGTCCATACCTCATCCAAGATGGTGGCTAGCAGGGACCGAAGTTTAACATTGAACCCTATGGGAAAATAATTAATATTCAAAATTTTTCTCCTCTCAAACCACTGCGCCAATTGAAATCAAACCAAAGGGACAAAATAGTCTTTTGCAGTAGCCATACGCCCGAGACTAGTAGAATCAGTCTCGGGCTAGTGAAAATCTGAAGTCACTAGCCCGTTGGGCTAGTTAAGATTTTACCTTATCTATAAGGGCTAGTGAATTTGAGTTTGGGCTAGTACAAAATGGGCCCTTACTAGCCCCTGAGGGCTAGTGAATGAAAAAGTTTTTGGCACAAACTGCTTTATGTGGCCCCATTTCAAAATTGTGTCACTCATGTGCATAAACTCATCCAAGATGGCTGCCAGTGGGGACCATAGTTTAACATTGATCCTCATGTGAAAAATGTTTAAAAGTCTTCTTTTCTGGAACTTATTGGCCCATTGAAATCAAAATTGGCTAAAATAGTCCTTTGATGGTCAACTTTAAAAAATTATGTCGCTTGGATCATACCCTATCCAAGATGGCCTCCAGTGGGGACATCATTTATATTAGATTCCATTAAAAAAATTAAAAGAATTAGGTCTCTAAAACCACCAATGCAATTGGAATTGGAATTGGAACCAAACATGATCACTAAAGTCCGTTTGTGGCCCCATTCAGAATTTGCATATGGTATGTCTGCATCCAATCCAAGATGGCCTCCTGCAGGGAAAGAAGTTTAAACTCTGTACCATATTGGAACTGCCATTAATCTTCATAAAATAAGCCATGGTCCAGGTGAGCGATACAGGCTCTTGAGAGCCTCTTGTTTCCCAAAGCAGTGATATAATAAAATCAATAAGGACATATCAAATTAAATAGTAGATTGTTATCCTTGACAGCCCCACAAAAATTCTGTCCCCTTTTTTTTATTTCTAAAAACAAGAATTTCAGTGTTACTTTTGTTTTGATTTCCATGAAGGAGCTAGGCTGTTGAAAACAATTTTGCTGTTTCTAGTTAAATGACTTATAAAAGTTATCTGTTAGAAACATTTTTGATTTAAGGTACATTTGTCATGTTTGTAGGACAGAATAATAAAGGTTTGTATGATAGGTACTGAAAGTTTAAAAGTTTTGATTTGTTTAAGTCATTGGTTAAATATCATGTAGAAAGTAAAAAAAAGATTGTTTTTCACAATGCAATTTTTTAATACCACCTACTGTATTAAATATATTGAAATTTTGATACATGTAGCTTATCTTCATATCCCAATATGACCAATGGGATTTACATGCATCAGACAACATTAGCTTGTACAAAATTAAGTGTAGTAATCCTGACTATGAAATGTGACTTTAACTTGAGGACCTCCAATAGGTGGCACCTTTATCTGAATACATGCAAATATTTTTTTATACGACCGCAAAAATTTTGCGGTCGTATTATGGTATGGCGCTGGCGTCGGCGTCGGCGTCTGTGGACAGCATAACTTTAGTTCTAGTGAACGGATTGTTATCAAATTTTAGTATGATGTTTGTTGGCACAAGCTTAAGCCCGGTTTTAATTTCGCGTTCCCTGCCCAACCCGTTTTTGAAAAAGAGGCAAAAAAGGGGCCAAAAAGGGGTAAAATTAGGTATTTTCGTGTCTGTGGACAGCATAACTTTGGTTCTAGTGGATGGATTGTTTTCAAATCTTAGTATGATGTTTCTTGAAACATTCTTGAGAAACGTTTTTTTCCTTTAGGTTTTTGCCCCACCCATTTCAGAATTAGGGGCCAAAAAAGGGTTTAATAATGTGTTTTCACATATTTGACTGTAGAATCTTTATTATTTATTGGATTTTGATGGGGTTTGTTTCAGTGTGCTCCTGAGGAAATTTCCAATCTGTAGTATGCCAACGGATTTCACGTAGCATGTACCACTCACGAGATAAATGGGGCCCAACAGGGGCAAATCTCAAAAAAAATTATTTTTTTATTTTAAGTCCGATTTTGATGCAGTTTTTTTCAATGGATTCCTTGCGAAAAATTAATATAGCACTCAGCTATTAGATTTTTGGTAACTTGTTTCCTTTCCCAGCTATGAGGGGCCGAACGGGGCCAAAAATGCAATTTTTCTAAATATGTCGAATCTTTATTTTTCATCGGATTTCAATGGGATTTTTTTCTTTGGATTCCTCTTGAGCTAAGCTTTCAGTAGTATGTCAACAAATTTTTTGTAGGTCTTACCGTTTCTGAGCTACAAGGGGTCAAAGGGGCCAAAAATGCAATTTTTCTAAATATGTCAAATCTTTATTTTTCATTGGATTTCGATGGGATTTTTTTCTTTGGAATCCTCTTGATATAAGCTTTCAGTAGTATGTCAACAGATTTTTTGTAGCTCTTACTGTTTTGGAGCTACAAGGGGTCAAAGGGGCCAAAATTGCAATTTTTCTAAATATGTCATATCTTTATTTTTCATCAGATTTCGATGGATTTTTTTCTTTGAATTTCTATGGATGTAAAGTTTTAGTTGATAGTACATATTTTACATAGCTCTTACGGTTTTTTATCAGTAAGTAATCAAAAGGGTTTTTTCCCTATTTTGTTTCTAGCTAATAACTGTGTCTAGCTTCTTTTTGTGTCCATCTAATTATTGTGTCATGCTCTTTACTGTGTCCACATTCACTTTAAACTACCTTTGTTGAAATTTCAGTGGTCAACATGCTGCGGTCGTATCATGCTGTGCTTGGCGTAGCCCTTTATTAAAATTTGAAGGCAGCAATATTATTTTTGATGCCCCCAGATGAGAATCTTATTAACTTTATGTGGCCTAACAGTACTAATTAACTTTTTGTTAACAATATTTTATGCCCCTGCTGTTAGGCAATGGGGGCATTAAGTTTTACCCTTGTCCATCTGTATGAACGTCCATCCGACATTTTCTTCAAGGATTTCTAAGCTTGTGTATGCATGAATGATTTGATATTTGGTCTGAAGATTTGGTATGATGAGTTGTACTGTGTTTCCCCTTTTCAAGTCTGTCATTCATCTACTTCCTGTTTGCCAAGATATCTGAATGGCAAGGCATCCGCATCCCATGGACACATTTTTGTCTCGCCCGCGACGAAAAGTCGCGGAGGCGAGACTTAGGGATAGCGTTTCCGGTGGTGGCGGTGTCAACAATTTGTAAACTATTGTAAATTAGAAAGCTTATGTTAGTTGTAGATCCATAGTATTTGTTGTGCAGTTGCATCCTTATGGGTACAACTCAAATCCCTAGTAAGATTATGGCTCTGGCCCCTTAGTCACACATGAAAGATCACATTAAGTTTTTAGCAAGCAGTTTGTACAGCCAATACCAGTAGTCCTAGGCACTTGATATTTGACATGCAGTAAGGTCTTGGGGAGTACATACCGATTCCACACCCGGATGGTGGCCCTGGCCCTTAGTCACGCAAGAACGATCACATTAAGTTTTTAGCAAGCAGTTTGTACAGCCTATACCAGTAGTCCTAGGCACTTGATATTTGATATGCAGTTGCGTCTTGGGGAGTACATACAGATTCCACACTTGGATGTTGGCCCTGGCCCCTAAGTCATGCATGAGCGATCACATTAAGTTTTTAGCAAGCAGTTTGAACAGCCTATACCAGTAGTCCTAGGCACTTGATATTTGACATGCAGTTGCATCTTGGGGAGTACATACCGATTCCACCCCCGGATAGTGGCCCTGGCCCTTTAGTCACGCATGAATGATCACATTAAGTTTTTAGCAAGCAGTTTGTACAGCTTATACCAGTAGTCCTAGGCACTTGATATTTGACATGCAGTTGCATCTTGGGGAGTACATGCCGATTTAACGCCTGGATGGTGGACCTGGCCCCTTAGTCACGCATGAACGATCACAATAATTTTTTAGCAAACAGTTTGTACAGCCTATACCAGTAGTCCTAGGCACTTGATATTTGACATGCAGTTGCGTCTTGGGGAGTACATACCCATTCCACGCCAAGATGTTGGCCCTGGCTTCTTAGTCATGCATGAGTGATCACAACATTTTTTTTCTAAGGAAATTGTAAGATTATATTTTATTTTTATTGCTGCTGCAGTAGATCAATGTGCAAATTAAGGCAATGCAGGGGCGGGCGAGACATATCCTGTGTCCACAGTTTATTTTTTATATTTAAGGCAAAACTTGCTCTTGTTTCTTTCACATTTTAAGCTTTATCAGTCAAGTACCTAACCTGTATGAGTTATTACAGAAAAATAACATGCATGTGTTATTACTAATGGAAAAAATTGATAACATGTGTATGTTACATGCTTCAAATAGGAATTATGCAGTCATAGTTTTGTTTTAAATGTATACCATTTTATTATTGCCATTATTGTCTATCAGCATGCTAGGAGTTAAAATCATAGGACTTCTTATAGTTTGCAAATATTGCAAAATATACATATGTTATTACAGGAAAAGTATGCCTGTAATAATAAAAGGGTGTTATTACATCTACTCTACATCACTTAAAAGTGCTTTCCCAGACCAAAATGATGCCTAATCAGATTATATCTTAATTAACAGTAATGTATGAAAATCAAAGCATGTCAATAGGTTCTGCGCAAGTTTCTTAGTAATTTCCAAGTGTCTAATAAACTAACATATTTTTAAATCATATTCCTGTAATAACTAAGCATTGTTATTACAACTTAAGTTATATCACTTTAGAGCCTTGTTTCATTGATTAACCATGGTTCATCAAAAGTGTTTTAACTTAATTGAAAACTGATTTATACAGGCTAAATAATTAGTTTCTGCGCAAATGTCTCAGCAATTCCCAAGTGACATAAAAAAGGTAATATATTAAAGGTTGCTACATACATATGTTATTACAGAATTAGGAATAAAGAGCAGATAACTCAAAACAACATCTGTAATAACACATGCATGTTATTTTTGTGTAATAACTCATACAGGTTAGGTACTTGACTGTTTATTCATGGCTAACTTACTGTGAATTTAATTTCTGCCTATGGCCATTTCAATAACTTATGTCTCTTCATTACAGATGAAATCTAATCAATTGGAAGACCATCATCTCAAAGTTAAACATATAATTGGTATAAAACAGAAAATGCTTGATAACCTATTGTTTTCTTTCATACAGATTTTCAGATATCAAACAAGTTAAGTCATTAAAGTCATCTTGGTCAGAAAAAATGAAAAAGAAAGCAGAGAAGAAATCAATTAAAGATTTTGAAGCAAGGTTAAAAGAAGAAAGAGCTTTAGAACTTGAGGTAAGTTTTTTGAAGATAATAGTTCAGTTGCCAACATAACAGAGTTCCTGAATTTGACTTCATGTTTTACACACTAATGCAAAGGGAAGCATTTCTAGACCTTGCAAACTCAGAGATATTCAATGTTTTCTGACCAAAACTGTGAAACATAAAAAATATTTTCTGTTGACCTTAGTAAACTGTACTGAAATGATGTATGGAGGTCCTTCTATGAAGATTGCTTACTTATCCCAGCAGGGATTTACGGGACGTGCAAAACAAGCGTCTGGTACGCAAAAATAAATGACAGGAGAACATTTTGTTACAATATGTGTCTGACGGAACGCAAGATAATATATTAAAATGCTACATACATATAGATCTGGCACCAAGTTGTGTAGAATTGCAAATCTGCTAATTTCCTGTGAAAGGATATTATTTGAAATTCAGGATCAAGGAGACATGCTCTAAACAATTTGTTTCTATTTTGAAATTCATTTTCGGGAATCCATCGGATGTTACCATTATAAGTCAAACAAATGCATGCATACTATCACAAATAGAATCGATAAAAAACTTTAACAGTGTAGGGAAAAAGTGAAAGCAAATAAGCAGTTGAAAGCCGGATAAAAGGGAAGTAAAAAAAAAGATACCCGGTAGGTCCAGAATGACCGGATTGATTTTTTTGGTGCTGGGGTAAAAACAGAACTAAAAAAACACACAAACTTGCTTTTTTTAAACTTGCACATTATTAACATGATGCAATATATCTGTGCTCTTAAGTAAAATTCACCAGTTAGTTTTAAGCGACTCCGACCAGAGCCGCCAGGCTCATCCCCAGATGGTAGATATATATCTATTTGAAAAGGCCCTGTCTATGCGGGGTAGTCAGGTCATAATTCGGCAAGCCTAACCACTTTTCTTTGTAGCCAAACAGCATTGAGAAACGCCACGCCCCATTCATTATTAAGACCCAAGTGCAGATTGCAGGGAGTCGTTTATAGAAGGCTTAATTTCCTGCCTCTACCCATTTCTCTGGGAAGGAAAATTGAAAAAAGGGTAGGGGCAGGAAATTTATTCCTCCAATCACTATGGCTTAACCCTTTGTCTCTTCCACCTGTATTACTTTTTTTAATGAAAAAAGGTCAATCTGAGATTGCAATCCCCCCGCTCACCTTTTTTGGACCAACACTTAAGTTTGGTTTTGAAAATGTATCTATATAGAAATCATCAATAAAAATTTAATTTAAGATGAAAGTTTTTTTTGCAATCTGACTATTGAAAATGATCATCATTACTGTTAGGAATTGAAAAAGATATGGTTGCTAGGTAGAATTCCCAAAAATAAGAGGTCTTTAAGACTTTTAGGAAATTTACCAAAATAAGAATCTAAGATTTTTACAGTCTTTCTATTGAAAACAATGATTCTTAATGTAAGGAATTGAAAAAGATATGGTTGCTAGGGAGAATTCCAAAAAATAACAGATCTTCAAGAGTTTCAGGAAATTTACCAAAATTAGAACCAAAGAGTTTTGCAATTTTCCTTTTGAAAATGATCATCATTACTGTTAAGAATGAAAAAAAGATATGGTTTATAGGTAGAATTCCAAAAAATAACAGTCTTTAAGACTTTCAGGAAATTTACCAAAATAAGAATCAAAGTTTTTTGCAATCTGACTATTGAAAATTATCATCATTACTGTTAAGAATTGAAAAAGATATGGTTGCTAGGGAGAATTCCAAAAAATAACAGATCTTCGAGAGTTTCAGGAAATGTACCAAAATTAGAACCAAAGAGTTTTGCAATTTTACTTTTGAAAATGGTCATCATTACTGTTAAGAATGGAAAAAGATATGGTTTCTAGGTAGAATTCCAAAAAATAACAGGTCTTTAAGACTTTCAGGAAATTTACCAAAATAAGAATCAAAGTTTTTTGCAATCTTACTATTGAAAATTATCATCATTACTGTTAAGAATTGAAAAAGATGTGGTTGCTAGGTAGAATTCCAAAAAATAACAGGTCTTTGAGAGTTTCAGAAAATTAACCAAAATTGGAATCAAAGTTTTTTGCAATTTGACTTTTGAAAATGATCACCATTACTGTTAGGAATGGAAAAATATATGGTTGCTAGGTAGAATTCCAAAAAATAACAGGTCTTTTAGACTTTCAGGAAATTTGCCAAAATAAGAAAAAAGTTTTTTGCAATTTCAGACTATTGAAAATTATCATCATTACTGTTTGGAATTGAAAAAGATATGGTTGCTAGGTAGAATTAAAAAAAAATAACAGGTCTTTAAGACTTTCAGGAAATATACCAAAATAAGAATCAAAGTTTTTTGCAATCTGACAATTGAAAAAGATCATCATTACTGTTAGGAATTGAAAAAGATATGGTTGTTAGGTAGAATTCAAAAAAAAAAATAAAATAAAATAACAGGTCTTTGAGAGTTTCAGGAAATTTACCAAAATTGGAATCAAAGTTTTTTGCAATTTGACTTTTGAAAATGATCATCTTTAATGTTAGGAATGGAAAAATATAAGGGTTGGCTGGGAAATACCAGTGGTGGTAATTCCCATTGGTAATTACCGGGAATTACCGTACTGGGAAATACTGCTTATTTCAAAAAGTGGGAAATACTGGGAAATATGAAAAAAATTACTCAAATCAAGACCTTATGACACAAAATATGAAAAAGAAAGAAAATACTCTTAACTATTAGTTTAATTCTTTTATTCTTTTTTATTTATCTATCCTTTAAAATTGTGTTTGAAATACATTTAATTAATTTTTTAATTAAAAAACTGGTGTATTTTAAAATCTAGGTAGTTATGAAAACATTCCTTTATGAATCAATTTGATGTATTAAAAAATTACACATACCCAAGCCCATCATTGACGTTTATGTTGTTTTAGTAATCAACACTCTCACATTTGACAAATTTTAGTTGTTAAATGAAACATTTATGACAAATACTAGTACCTTAATGAATTTTATTCTTGTTTATAAAAACATTAATATAAAGCAAATGCATTTCAAGGTATAACAATGATGACCATTGAATGGAGGTGATGTTTAAATACTGAAAATCTGAAGACTTTTATTGCTTTACTTATTTGGAATAGTCATATGATATGGCAGTGGGAGAAAATAAAATTCCCTATGTATAAACCCATCAAGACATATTTGATCTATTTGTCGCACTTTCTACAATGTTTTGAAGTTATATCATTTAACAGTATATTTCCCAGTATTGTCCGGGAATTAACAGTATTTCCCGGGAATTCCCAGTATTTCCCACCGTCCTGGGAAATATGAGTATTTCCCTCTTTTTTGCCAACCCTGAAAAATATATGGTTGCTAGGTAGAATTCAAAAAAAAAAAATAATAACAGGTCTTTTAGACTTTTAGGAAATTTACCAAAATAAGAATCAAAGTTTTTTGCAATCTGACTATTGAAAATGATCCTCATTACTGTTAGGAATTGAAAAAGATATGGTTGCTAGGTAGAATTCCAAAAAATAACAGGTCTTTAAGACTTACAGAAAATTTACCAAAATAAGAATCAAAGTTTTTTGCAATCTGACTATTGAAAATTATCATCATTACTGTTAGGAATTGAAAAAGATATGGTTGCTAGGTAGAATTCCCAAAAATATTAGGTCTTTAAGACTTTCAGGAAATTAACCAAAAAAAGAATCAAAGTTTTTTGCAATCCGACTATTGAAAATGATCACTGATAAAATAAGGCACCAAAAAGATATGGTTGCTAGGTGAAATTCCAAAAAGTAATGGGTCTTTGAGAGTTTCGGAAAATTCACCAATATAAGAATCATATTTTTGAAATTTAAGTGTTCATACTAGCTGATGACATTAAAGAGTGGCTTAATTATATGATTTCATGTTAGAATTTCAAAAATTATTGGTCTTTGACATTTTCAGGAAATTTACAAAATTTGGCACCGAAGCCAAAATTTTAAATTCCTATCTTGGATTCCAAAAGCAATTCAGGCAATTCCCCATGAAAATGTAAACCACAAAATGAAAATTATACATAAAGTTCCAATCATATGCTGAGTACTTATTGTTTTAAGTTTTTTGGTCCCTTAAGGGCATGCCCCCAGGGGTCATACCAAATGTCCGCTATCATCAGCAAATTAGATAAACATAATGGAACTTATATAGAAAGTTTCAGTTTCAAAACATAAATACTTCAGAAGATTTCACATATTATAATACTGGATAACTCGAAATACAATTTCGCTCATTATTCCATGGTAAGGGCAAATGTCAAAATTCCGAAACCTTCGGCACAGACAAATTTTATAGTGTTACTTATACCCTTTTAACCAGGTTTCTGCAACTTGAGGTGTGAGAGGAGTTCTAGCTGAATCGTTTTTTTTTTTCGTTTTTTGGACCCCCTAGAGGCCATGTCCTGAGGGGCCATACGAAAATTCTGATGCCCTCTGTGAAGTTGCCACATAATATGTGAGTCGATTCCCGGGTTTCAACTTTCTAGCTCAAATAGCCTTGGAGATTTCTCCGATTATTGGATATCTTGAAAATTTGTTTTTGCCCATTATTTGCCCCTAGGGCGTTTGACAGAAACTTCGAACCCCTAGCGTGCTTGTGCAGATCATACTCTAGTATGGTGCCAAGTTTCAAATTTCTACCTCTCATAGTTCCAGAGCTATCAGGGACACTACACACATACGTACGTAGGTATGTACGTACATATGGACGGACTGCATTACATTATCCCCCGCTTTCGCTAAGCGGAGGGGGGTGGGGGAGGTTGGGGGTAATGAGTAATTTTCAGAATTGATTAACCGGTTCTGCTCCTGATATAGCATAAATATTGCTTACTGGATGTAAGTTTTGAGTTATGCACCTTCATAATCTCTTTATTGAGATTAGAAGCCAGGCAGCATAAAAAAATATCCTTTGCTTTGAATCTCAAAAGGGAGTAGCACCTTGAAAATTTGTCGAAAGAAAAAGAACATGGCAGAGTATCATGTAATGCATCATTACTATTTTTAGGACCCTGCATCGAGATGCAGGTGCCCTAAAGTTTTCACTTTGTCCGTCTGTCTGTCTGTCTGTCTCTCCGTCAACAATTTTTTCCGTCACAGATTTCTTGGCTTCTATATGTGGGAATGATTTGAAATTTGGTGTGAAGCTTGGAAATGATGAGTTGTAATGGGTAATCAATTTTCAAGTTTGTCGGACATCCACTTCCTGTTAACCGATACTTTGAATTTTTACTGTAAACCAAAGTTTCCGTCAAAGATTTCTTGGCTTCTACTGAAGGGAATGATTTGAAATTTGGTCTAAAGCTTGGAAATGATGAGTTGTATTGTGTAAGCAATTTTCAAGTTTGTCGGACATCCACTTACTGTTTGCTGAGACTTTGAATTTTTACTAAAAACTAAATTTCAGTCACAGATTTCTTGGCTTCTACTGGAGGAAAGGATTGGAAATTTGGTTTGAAGCTTTGAAATGATGAGTTGTATTGCAAAAGTGGTTTTTCAAATTTGTCGATCAATCACTTCCTGTTTGCCAATACTTTTACTTTTTACTATAAACCAAATTATCTTCATAAGATTTTTAGACTTGTATCAATTTGGAATGATTTGATATTAAGTCTGCAGCTGAAAAATGACATGGTTTGGTAAAAATTCAAGAATTCACTGCATCCAGCAAATTACTGTATCAACACATTTGGTTCAAACAGAATGTGAATCCACACTTACCTCAATTTTACCTTTGCATGGAATTTCAGGATCGAAATTGCGGGCCCTTCCGACAATGCCAGTTTCGACATGCTCTAGTTAGATTGATGAAATGCAGAGCACTAGTTTTGGCTTTAATACTACATAGACAAGAATTATAGATTTTACATTATTTATTTATAGAACAAAAGGAAAAGAAAGCAAGAAAAGGAACAGAGAAGATTAGAAAATGAAAGAAAATCAGAAGTAACTCAGACAGTAAGTACACCGTCAGATCCAGCCTTTGAAAAAAGGGGGTTCTGATCGGATTCCAGAAAAAGAGGGTTCCAGTAGACTTTTTCCTAAAATTCTGCATGAAATTAAAAATTGTTTTTCCAGAAAAAGATGGGGGGATTCCAACCCCTGAAACCCTCTCACTGGAATTGCCAATGAAGTTATATAAATGTACAGTTTAAATATGCGGCATAAATGAAAAAAAACAAAAAAAATCAATAGCTGCAGCTTTATTATAGGATTAAACACTGTTTTAAAGGAATTTATTGGAGTATAAACGGGACCAAGTCACTCACAAACAAATAAAAGTCCGAAGGACTTTTATGATATGTTTGTGAGTGACTTGGTCCCGTTTATACTCCAATAAATTCCTTTCAAACGGTGTTTAATTCTTATAATTCTTTTAATTTGATGATAAGTAATTAAATTCTTACTTTTATTATGCCGATCACATGTTTTTGTTCTATTTGATTCACTCTGCGTATGAATTTATAAGGTGAACCTAAATGTAGTTCGGTCAACATCGTTTATTGAAAAATGAATGACTTCAGAAATTGCTACCGGAAGTAAATTCAACCAATCATATCAGCGTATTTTCTATTATGCAAATCATATAAGAATTATTCTGATGTTGAATCCAAGCCTGAAAAAAATCCACGTTTTGTGAAATAAATGATGTAAGTTCATGATCTAAGATTTGGAAGGTATTTTTTGTCACTCATTGAAATCAACATTATATAAGAAAATTATGAATGATTTCCATAACGAAACCTGTAATCATATTCTCAGACAACTCAATTTATGACTTGGACTGAAAAAACATAAAATATTTAGTCTTAGCATTGCTTTTTCACTCCGCTGGTGTTTATCAAACAACGATGACTGGAATAATTGGCTGACAATCGAAGTTTATATTGCATGCATCAGGATTGCCTGCACCTTTCACTTGATAGCAACCGAATACTATTTTATGTTTTACTTTGACATTTTGCTAAATCAGATGCAAGTTTTAAATAAAATCAGTTATTATACATAATTCCAACTTATGCATAATTCATGAAAATTTCAGCAATTATGTAAAGTCTCTAATCGTGCCTATTATTAAACATTTTTACTGAAAGTTTTAGTAATTCAGGGTAGCCACACATCCTGGTAAACTGGAAAAATCCTTGAATTTCATTTTGACCTTCAATGGCCAGGAAGAGACCTTGAATTTTAAAATATTTGTAAATGTCCTGGAAATGCCCTTGAATTTGATAAATTTGATGTGGTGATATTTTAACAAATTCTGGAAAAAAAAATGATTGCAAGCTTGATTTTTTATGCCCCCAAGACTAAAAGTCAGGTGGCATTTTTGTTTAACCCTAGTCTGTCCGTTCGTCCGTTTGTCCATCTGTCCGTTCGTCCATCCGTACAAATAAAACATATCTTTTGATGTTTTCAGAAACTTTGAAAGCAAATTTCAACAACACTTACAATAAGTAGATGTGCACACACATATCTTTTGGAATATTCAAAATGGCCGCCATTGCCATGGAAACTTGACATTGATGATGTCTAGCACCCGTAGAAATGATTTTTAATTTCAGAATTTTTAAAATGGCCACCGTTGCCATTGAAACTGAAACAAGAGGCTCTCAAGAGCCTGTATCGCTCACCTGGGCCACGGCTGACATGCAGTTAAAATAGTTCCAATGTTTAAGGGCATTATTTTCAAATTTGTTAATAGACATTGATGCTATATTATCATAAGTTAAACTATGTTCCAGACTAGCAGCTATTTTGGATGGGGTGCAGTTCTTTAGGCCAAGTTTGGATCCAATTGGCCCAGTAGTTTCAGAGGAGAAGATCTTTGAATGTCTTTTCCCATAGGGTCCAATGTTATAACTATAATCCTCGCTGGCGGCCATCTTGGATATAGTGCGGATCTGAAAAACAACTTTTTTGCAGGAGACCATCTAAGGACTATTGTGGCCATGTTTGGTTTCAATTGGCTGAGTAGTTTCAGAGGAGGAGATCTTTGAAAGTGTTTTTCCATAGGTTCCAATGTAAAAACTATGATCCCAGCTGGCGGCCATCTTGGATACAGCGCAGATCTGAAAAACAACTTTTTTGCAGGAGTCATCTAAGGACTATTGTGGCCAAGTTTGGTTTCAATTGGCCCAGTAGTTTCAGAGGAGAAGATCTTTGAATGTCTTTTCCCATAGGGTCCAATGTTAAAACTATGATCCCCACTGGTGGCCATCTTGGATATAGCGCGGATCTGAAAAACAACTTTTTTGCAGGGGACCATCTAAGGACTATTGTGGCCAAGTTTGGTTTCAATTGGCTCAGTGGTTTCAGAGGAGAAGATCTTTGAAATTATTTTCCCATAGAGTCCAATGTTAAAACTATGATCCCTGCTGGCGGCCATCTTGGATATAGCGCAGATCTGAAAAACAAATTTTTTGCAGGGGATCATGTAAGAACTATTGTGGCCAAGTTTGGTTTCAATGGGCCCAGTAGTTTCTGAGGAGAAGATCTTTGAAAGTGTTTTCCCATAGGGTCCAATGTTAAAACTATGATCCCCGCTGGCTGCCATCTTGGAAATAGCGCGGATCTGAAAAACAACTTTTTTGTAAGGGACCATCTAAGGACTATTGTGGCCAAGTTTGGTTTCAATTGGCTCAGTAGTTTCAGAGGAGAAGATCTTTGAAAGTGTTTTCCCATAGGGTCCAATGTTAAAACTATGATCCCCGCTGGTGGCCATATTGGATATGGCGCGGATCTGAAAAACAACTTTTTTGCAGGGGACTATCTAAGGACTATTGTGGCCAAGTTTGGTTTCAATTGGCCCAATAGTTTCTGAGGAGAAGATCTTTAAAAGTATTTTCCCATAGAGTCCAATGTTAAAACTATGATCCTCGCTGGGGGCCATCTTGGATATAGCACGGATCTGAAAAACAACTTTTTTGCAGGGGACCATCTAAGGACTATTGAGGCCAAGTTTGGTTCCATTTGGCCATGTAGTTTCAGAGAAGAAGATCTCTGAATGAAAAGTTTACACCGGACGGACGACGGACGGACGGAGGGACGGACGACGGACGAAAAGTGATAGCAAAAGCTCACCCTGGCAAAGCCAGGTGAGCTAAAAAGGCGGGAAAATTAAAAATGCCTCAAATTGGATGAAACTTTACAGAAAGGTTGCCTACCACCAATAGAAGTGATTTAAGGGCTCACTACATAGAAATATGATTGCTGATAGAAATTTGAAAGTGATATAATTCAACTGTATATTTTATGGAAAAAAGGGAGAGTATTTCAGTATGCCCATATTTGTACTGTGTCCACACTTATACTTTGTCCTCAACTGTATTGTGTCCACACACACTTAAAGTTGCACTTACCCTATTGATTCAGGTTTCAGTAGGCGGGGGCATAATTGTTTGCCGCTCTAGTTTTTTTACTATTTTGGTCCTTGTAAATGACTAGAATATCCTGGAATAGTCCTGGAAAAATCCTTGAATTTGGAGACATCAAAGCAGCGGAAACCCTGGTAATTGTGTATAATTCCCAATTTTATACTTTTACTGTATTATAGGTCTTGCCTTAAATTAAGTTTCAGAAAACTAATTTGAGTTTTAACCATATTACATGTACCTGTTTTTTATTTTAATTTTTTTAATGTGCAAATGTAGATGAATTACTTTTTATACTCTGCCATACATAGTGGTGAGGTATTATGTGCTACCCTCAGTTATGTGTCTGTCTGTCTGTTCGTCCATCTCCCAAAGGTTTTTGACTGATAACTTGTGAACTGAATTGCATAAAGTCTTCATGCTTGGTATATAATTTGATCACCACAAAACTCATGTCAAGTTCGAATTTTGGTGTAGAGGTCCAAGGGGTCCTGGAGTTATGGCCCTTGATACTTGTAATTTTGTGAAACATGGCAGGGTATCATGTCATATGCCATTACAATTTTTTCTTTTGTGTCTATCTGTAACATTATGAATTCTATATTAATCTTTTAATTTTATTTTTTTTAGATAAAAAATACAGCCAAGATAAAAAGGATGAAAAAGAAACAGTTACGTCTTATACAAAAAAGATGAATGAAACATACAAGAAATAAACAATGACAAAAATTATTTATAAACCATACATCAACTGATATTATACCCCCACTCGTGAGTGGGTGGTATATTGGAATACCCTTGTCCGTCCGTCCGTCCTTCCGTCCTTCCGTCCGTCTGTCCTTCCGTCCGTCCGTCCGAGGTTTATCGCATTTTTCTCAGCTACTGCTGGTCGGATTTCTTTCAAATTTGGTATTTGAATTTATATTTAGGGGGAAAATGTTGTCTGCCATTTTGATCACCTTATGATATCAACTTCCTGTTTTGCGGACTTAGCCATTTTTCCCTTTATTGAACAGTAAAAATTTTTGTCGCACTTTTCTCAGCTACTGCTGGGCCGATTTATTTCAAATTTGGTATTTGACTTTATATATAGGTGGAATGCGTCGTCTCTTTTTTTGGTCGCCTTATGATATCAACTTCCTGTTTGACGGGACTTAGCCATTTTTCCCTTTATTTAACATAGTGAAAATTTTCGTCGCACTTTTCTCAGCTACTGCTGGGCCGATTTATTTCAAATTTGGTATATATTTAGTGGGAATGTGTCGTCTCCCATTTTGGTCGCCTTATGATATTTACTTCCTGTTCATCGGGACTAAGCCATTTTTTTTCCTTTTTAATTTTCAAAACAAAACGAGTGGGGGTATACCTAGCACGACAACGCGTGCAACCTCATGTTTTTGTTGGTAGAGGATATGAGCTGTACAAAAAGATTCCAAATGGAATATACTTCTAAAAAATGGCTGACCTTCCAAACTGATGTTGGAGAGACGATAAAAATGTTCCTTGTTTTTGTTGAGTATCTTTTAAAAAACAAAAAATAAATATGCAAAATTGAACCTCTATCACTTCATCTAATTTAGTATCCTCAAATTTCATCTGGATGGTTAAGTGGTTCTGATGTGAATACCTGTACAACTACTGCAGCAAATAAAGTTCATTGGCGGACAGGATTTTACAAGTGGTTACCAAATGTTAAACTCACAGGCTTACATCAGATTTAATGGAAACTTGGACATATTGTTTGGTAGCAGGAAATGTAGACACCACTTGATTTTTATACCACAGGGAAACAATTTTGAAGTCGTATATTGGTATGATATTGGGGGCGTTGTCAGTGTCATTGTAAGAATCTGTAGACTAATAGGTTCTTAAATGAGACCATATTAAAGATAAGGGATATCTTCCACGAGTGTGAGAAATTCTGTCTTTTCCCAAGTGAAACGAGGATGAAAGACGTAGAATTTCTCCCACCAGTGGTAGATATCCCGATCTTTAATTCTGGTTGAATATAAGAACCTATTTCTTCAGTAAAATACAACAACCAACCCAAAAGAAAGTAAATCTTGCCATTTCTGGCGGAGTTCTCAATTGTGACGTCAAATCATCCATGTAGTTTATTGTGGTAACATATTGTGACGTCGAGCAAATCGCAACATTGGATTGGACAATTACCCGTGTAAGACAGCATCATGCGACCCTGTCTGCTATGGGCTGTCTTACATGGAACACATCCATTTACGGAAGAAATTTCATTTCTGTGCTAAAACTTACTGGTAAGTTCTGGTTGACAAATCCTTTTAACACAATGTTTCATGTTAGAAAGCAAAGACTGGGGTTGTTTTTGAGTATGATGGCCTTGCCTGTTTGTAAAATAAAGCCTAATGGGGCTTTTTCATATTATATTTGGCTTTAGACAATTTATTGTTTATCAGATTTTGATGAGTATTTTAAGTGTGCTCCTGAGGAAATATCCAATCTGTATTATGTAAACGGATTTCAGATCTCTTATTTCTTTCATGAGATAAATAGGCCTAAAATGGGGCAAATTTTAAAAATTTTATTTTGTCTCACCCGCCATGAAAGTCATGGAAAGCAAGACTATGATGTGGACAGAGACGGCATGAATAAGATTGACTTTCATGTTAAGTTTTTGCTATTAGGTCAGTCTCTCAGTATTATGAGTGGTAGGTTAATGATATTTGGTATATGGGTTGGTCTTGGGTAGTACATGACAATCTCTCAGGACTTTCCATACATCTGTCTCAAGAACTTTCCTTGCATCCGTTTTCACAACATTCCTCATATCTGTAATCAGTCATATCCATACATCTGTCTTCAAGACTTTCCATACATTTCTCCAGTCATGTCCATACACCTATCTGCATGAATTTCCATACATTTGTCTTCAGGACTTTCCATTCATCTGTCTTCAGAACTTTCCATACATCAGTCTTCAGAACTTTCCATACATCTGTCTTCAGAAAGTTCCATACATCTGTCTTCAGGACTTTCCATACATCTGTCTTCAGGACTTTTCATACACCTGTCTTAAGGATATTTCATACACGTGTCTTCAGCACTTTCCATACTTCTGTCTCCAGATTTTCCATACATCTCTCTTCAGGACTTTCCATACATCTGTCTTCAGGACTTTCCATACACCTGTCTTCAGGACTTTCCATCCATACATCTGTCTTCAGGACTTTCCTTACATCTGTGTTCAGGACTTTCCATACATCTGTCTTCAGGACTTTCCATGCATCTGTGTTCAAGGCTTTCCATACATCTGTCTTCAGGACTTTCCATACATCTGTCTTCAGGACTTTCTATGCATCTGTGTTCAAGGCTTTCCATACATCTGTCTTCAGGACTTTCCGTACATCTGTGTTCAGGACTTTCCATACATCTGTGTTCAGGACTTTCCATACATTTGTCTTCAGGACTTTCCATACACCTGTCTTCAGGACTTTCCATACATCTGTCTTCAGGACTTTCCATACATCTGTATTCAGCACTTTCCATACGTCTGTGTTCAAGGCTTTCCATACATCTGTCTTTAGGACTTTCTTTACATCTGTCATCAGGACTTTCCATACATCGGTGTTCAGGACTTTCAATACACCTGTGTTCAAGGCTTTCCATAAATCTGTCTTTAGGACTTTCTTTACATCTGTCTTCAGGACTTTCAATGCATCTGTGTTCAAAGCTTTCCATACATCTGTCTTCAGGACTTTCCATTCATCTGTATTCAAGGCTTTCCATACATCTGTGTTCAGGACTTTTCATACATCTGTCTTCAGAACTTTCTATACATCTTTATTCAGGACTTTCCTTACACCTGTCATCAGGACTTTCCATACAGCTGTCTTCAGGACTTTCCATACATCTGCCTTCAGGATTTTTCTTACACCTGTCTTCAGGACTTCCCATGCATCTGTCTTCAGGACTTTCCTTACACCTGTCTTCAGGACTTTTACAAATAAATCTGGGACTCTCCATCAAAATTCAAGTAGACTTTGGTTCAGTTTTTATANATGAAATGATATATTGTCTTCAAACTTGGTATGTAACTCAGGCCAAGTATGATTTTTGGTTCAGACGTCCAAGGGGTTCTGGAGTTATGCCCTTGAAACTTTGAAATTTTGTGGAACGTGGCGGGGTATCATGTAATGCACCATTACTATTTTTATATATTGTTTTAAGTGATTATCAAAACATTTTCCCTGGAGAGGGTCCAATCTGTGTTGACAGCCTCCTATTAGACTGAGCAGTCTTTGCAAAAACGTGACACGTATCATTCAAGTATAGTTTTTTTTCTCCATTTGCATTATTCTATAGTTTCAGAGACAGTAAAAAATGTATTTCCTAAGGGACCAATCTTAGTCAATGTATTATGGCAGAAAGCGAATCTAAACACAATTGTAGACACTTATAGATGTTCTGTCCCTGTTTGACAGTTAAATAACTAATAACTAACAAATAACTAATTGATGTGAAAAATTAGACCTAATCAGAAACACTGAACATGCTCATGAAACTGAGGAAAAGTCATATGGCAGACTGTCATGTACTATCAAAGATCAATCCACAAACCAAATACCATTGACCTACTACTTAACAAGTTCTATAGACTTGAAATTCAAGTCGCGTTTTAGAGCAGAGGGTCATATACCACTCGAACCTGCATATAAAATTTCATTGACTTACCATAATAGTTAAAGATAAACTGACCTAATTGGAACAAGTGTTGACCCCCAAAATGTTTCTTCCGTCCCTTCTTGGCTGCTCAACTTATGTGAAAAATCCAATTTATCTAAAAAAGTTAACATGCTCACTTGACTACGAAATTAGGGTCATTGACACAAGTCATAATCCAGACTCTTATGTACTACAAAAAGAAAAAAACAGATATCATGGCGCTACCCCTTATAGATACGAGACAACAGAAATGCTCGCTAGACCGTGAAGGTCACAAACGTTGTATGACAGACTGTCATGTACTACCTTAGACCAACTCGCATACCAAATATCACTGACCAACCACTATTAGATACTGAGAAGCATAATATGCTCATTAGACCTTGAAATTGAGGTCACAAACTAGAGACTCCTAGAAATACAGATTGTATCATTTACCTGATAAAATGCGACTACTCAACGTCTATGAGGATGCCCAAAATTTTTTTTCCACTTTTGGTTTATGTTCTCCACTGGCTGTCATGTTTTTGTCAGATCCAATTGAAACAGGTTATCTTTGTAAAGGATCATCCCTAAATGATTCCTGTAAAGTTTTGTTAAATTTGCTTCCATGGTTCTAGAGACAATGAAAATATAACTATGTATTTTTGTTAGCGATGGTGCCAATGTTTATCGTCTGGCCTAAATAAAATGAGTGGGTTTTGTAAAGGATCTTACATACATCATTCATGTAAAGTTTGGTTGAATTTGCGTCAATTGTTTCAGAGGAGAAGATGTAAATGTGATTTTTTTTCCGAAAGGGTCCAATGTAAAACTGCTTTCCGCGCTGGAAACCATATTTTTTATCGAATTGGATTGAAATGAGCAATCTCTGTAAAGGGCCTTCCATGCATCATTCCTGTAAAGTTTTATTGAATTTGTGTTAGGGCTTGCAGAGGATACAATGAAAATTTGATTTTCCCATTGGTTCAAATGTTAAACTACGTTCCGTGCCAGCTGGTGGCCATGTGTTTATCGGATAGGAACAAAATGAGCAATCAGTGGTTTCAATGTAGATGAAAATATGATTTTCCATCTTAAGCTATGTTTTGAGCTTGCAGCTTATCGGATCAGAACAAAATGAAGTACCCTCAATACATCATTCCTGTATAGTTTGGTCGAATTTGCTTCAGTTGTTTTAATAATGAAAATTAGAAAAGGTAAGGGACAACGGACGCCAAGCGATGGCAATTGCTTAGGGGGCAACCATTTTATTTTATGGGGGGTGGAGGCAAGGAAGGAATTTGAAAAAAAATCCAGGATCAGAAATTTGGCGAAAAAAATATCAGGACAGGAGGAAACTGAAAAAAAAAATAACCAGGACGACATATATGAAGCAAAATTTTTGGCTTGGACCGAAAAAAAATGACAGGATTAATTCGAGGCAGAAAAAAATTGTCAGGCCCAAAAATTTCGTGAAAAAAAAAAATCCAGGATCAGATGTTCCTTCCTTGTCCCCCTAAAAATCAAATGGTTGCTCCCTTACACCACCGACATTTTGGGTCAGGTGAGCTAAAACGTTTTTCAAATATTTGCCTTTATGTTTGTGCTGCCGGCCACGTCTTTCTTGTCGGATATATCTTAGATAGTAATGAGGTTCATGATAGAAATGAGTTCACTTTGACCTAAATTTCATGCACATGTCGGAACATTATAATTGATCTGGGGTTGCTTTGGCTTTTCTCTTTGTCTTTGAACTGAAATTTTTGTAAATACCACTCTTTTGTTCCTTTGTTATTCTATTGCGGTTGTTTCAATTTTAAAACTAGGTCCATGCCGGTGTCCATTTTTTTTTCTTTTTGGTCAGATAAACGAAATGAGCAATCTTAATAAATGATCTTTCATATATCAATCTAACTAGTTGAATTAATTTGAATTTGACAGTTTCAGAGCAGATGATGAAAATAATGATTTTCCCATAATATCCCATGTTAAACTATGTTCCGTACTGGCAGACACCTTTTTAGGGTACAGTCCAACCAACTCGTATATCTTTTCACATTTTCTCAACGTATTCCGCTCAATGTTTGTCTTAATATTGGGACCTACTTCTTTGATCAAATTTAATACTTTTAGAGTAGATGGTGAAATTCCCTTAGGGTCAAATGTTAAACTATGGTGAAATTCCCTTAGGGTCAAATGTTAAACTATGGTAAAATTTCCTTAGGGTCAAATGCTAAACTATGTTCTGCGCTGGTGGCCATGTTCATTTTATTGAATCTGAATGAAATGAGCAACTTTGCAAAATATCTTCCATACATCATTCCTGTGAAGGTTAGTTGAATTTGTTCTAGTGGTTCAGATGAAATGGTCAAAATATAATTTCTATAGGGTCCAATGTTTATTTAGGTCAGACAATGAAAGTGGCCACCAGCGATAAACAAAGTATAAACCTGGGCTAGATGGGAAAATCCCGATGAAAGCAAATTAAACAAAACGTTACATAACCATTACTAAATATCGTGCTTGTGGCCATGTTTTTGTAGGATCAAACCGAAATTCATGAAATTAGCAATCTTTGTAAAGGACCTTCCCCATATCATTCAAGTAAAGTTTTATTGGCTTCCAAAGTTTAGAATACATAATGAAATTGATAAAGGGTTAACTGTTAAACTATTTTCAACGCCTGCATCCATCAAATCGGAATGGAGCCATCTTTGTATAGTACCCTACACATACCATCCCTGTAACAAGTGTAAAGTTTGGTTAAATTTGAATCTGGTAATTTCAAAGATCGTCCTTATATGATGTTCCCATTGCATGCGATCCTAAATTATTTTCCATGCTTGCGGTCATGTTTCTTGTTGAATCTGGCTGAAATGAGCAATCTTTGGAAAGAATTTTCATTTAAGTACAGTTTAGTTTGATACACTGCAGATGATGAACGTGATAATTTCCCTATAGGGTCCAAGAAATCTCAGACAACCAAGGGTAAGATTTCGAGGCCGAGTCAGAGAACCATTGAAATCTTACCCGAGGGTGCCTGAGATTTCTAAATCTTGCTTTTTCAATGCTGTTTGATTAATTTTCTCACTTTTGTTCATAAAAACGTCTTTCGGAATCCGTCATGTCCTTACCATCCGCCATTACTAAGCAACTCACCGTGACGTCAATGACGTCATAGTATGCACGAGGCTGTCTCACATGGGGTGGTGTGAGACAGAAAACTCTCACACCGCTAAAAATAGGAACTGGCCTGTCTCAAAAGTGAGAAAACAATGCGAAAAGTAAACAGACAAGTGGAGACCCAAATTTTTGCCTCGCCCGTCTCTGCTTGGCCACTAAATTTATGTAGAAACTCGAAATGACTTAAATCAGAAAGAATTAACAACATGTTTGCTATAGTGATATTGGGTAACTTATAAAAGCAATACAGCAGACTGTCATGAACTACCAAAAACCAACCTAAATTCCAAATATGGTTGACCTACCATCAATAGACACTGAAAAAGCAAAACATGTTCGCCAGACCATGATAATGAGATCAAGGACAAAAGCCAAATAGTAGTCTGTCATGTTCCATAAAAGACCAACCCTAATACCAAAATAATATTGACCTACCATTATTAGATATTGGGAAACTCAACATGATCACTGGACTATACAATTTGAGGTCACAGACATAAGTCATATAGCAGACGATCATGTACTACCCAAGACCAACCCACATACAAAATATCATTGACCCATCACAAATAGATACTGGAAAACTTAACATAATTACTGGACCATGAAATTGAGGTCACACATAAAAACCATTCAACACATCATGTACTCCATGAGACTAACCCACACGCCAAATATCATTGACGTATCATAAATAATTACTGAGAAATCGATCTAATCAGAAAAAACTGAACATGATCACTTGACCATGAAATTAAGGTCATTGACAAAAACCTAATAACAGAGTGTCATGTACTACCTAAGACCAACCTACTAACCAAATATCATTTACCTACCATTAATAGCTACTGAGAAACTAAACTAACCACAAAAACTTAACATATTCACTGGACAGTGAAATTGAGGTCACAGACAAAAGCCATATAGCAGACTTTATGTACTACCCATGACCAACCTACATACCAAATATCATTCACCTACCACTTACTTAGAAAAAACTTAACATAAAGTTTACGCTGCGTTCGCCGCTGTCATCAGACTTTGCACGCCTATGTGTTGCTTTCTGCGCCTTTCGTCGCGGGCGAGAGAGCAATGGATGCCTAGTGAAACCTAAAGCACACCTTTACCCTTTGGGTTGCCAAAACGCCTTAAACAATTACTGCTTTGTTTACACCTAACCAGATAAAAACTCAATATATAAAACCTACACAGAGTATTATTTTGCATAGAATGACACGAGAAGCAGTCCGAATTGACAGCTAATCCCTCATAAATTCTTTAATTGTTCAAATAAAGTTTAAGACTATTCAGCAGCTGAAACTATCCCTAAAGATGCCTTCTGGTATTTGTATCCAAAGTCACTCAAGTATGAAATGTAGGCCAAAGTAACCTTGTTTCTATCAGGAACCTAATGACTATCGAAGATGCATATTCTACCTACTCCAGTATCTCAGATCTAGACTTTAACAAAAATGTTAACTGGAGTTACTCATGCATGAAATGTAGGTCAATGTGAATCTATTTCTATCAGAAACCTCAGGACTAAAAACGCATCTACTGACAAAATTTTATATATGTACCTGCTCTAGTATCTCAAATCTGGACTTTAGTACAAAGTTTAACCTAAGTCACTAATGCATGATATGTAGAACGAGGTGAACTAATTTCCAAACGTTTAGATTTTATCTGCACTTAAGAAACATAAGTTGTCGAAATGTGCATATGCAGAAAATAAATTCACAGTAACTCCTGTATTTAGTCATTTGTTACCACTGGGTCGATGCCTCTGCTGGTGGTCTGTTAGTCCCCGAGGGTATTCACCAGCCCAGTAGTCAGTAGTTCGGTGCTGACCCGAAAGCTGATACTATTTGGAACCTTGCAATATCTATTTTTTTTTAATTTTGTTGAAACTAAGGAGTATCTCCCTTATGCAGAGCTCTGTCCTAAGCTTATGTTGGCTTTACATTTAGATCATATTGGTTATTTGTTCTCTATCAGTTTTTAAGCATCTTTAAATTTATGGTCTTCCAAACGTTTAGATTTTATCTGCACTGAAGAGACATAAGTTGTCGAAATGCGCATATGCAGAAAATAAATTCACAGAAACTTCGGTATTTAGTTATTTCTATCATGAAGCTCATTACTATCAAAGACACATCCGACAAAATATTCCTGTACCTGTTCCAGTATCTCATATCTGGACTTGAACAAAGTGAACTAGTTCTTACTAGGATCCTCATTACTATTCAAGACACCTAATTTCCATCAGGAACCTCATTACTTCAGTAATGTTGTTATTCATTACTATCCAAGACACATCCACTGAAAAAATATTATTCCTCTCCCTGCTCTATCTCAGATATGTACTTTTATTTGCAAACTTTAACCTGAGTCACTAATGCATGCAATGTAAGTCAAGGTAACTCAAAGATGTTTAAAAAATGAGAAAGAGTGCATATAACATGTATAATACTAATAGAAATCAAAAATCAGCAAAGGACGGACCTTTGCATGAGGAAGATACTCCTTAGTTTTCAACAAATTCACAAAAATTTAGATACTGAAAGTTTCCAAATAAAATTGGCTTTCAGGTGATGATCTGAAACACATACAAGGGCTGGGACATAAGAAAATAAGGGCTGATCAGTTTGCAATCAAAACTGATGCCTTGACAATTTTCTAAAATAAAACTTCATACATACTTGATAAATTTTTATGTAAAAGTAAAGAAACAGTACAAAGTTAGAAATTTTTCTTATTATGATATGATATCTTTGTTTTTTTTTGTTTCTTTTTTTCTTGGTTAATAAAGCGTTAATAGAAGGAATGCAAAATGTAGTCAAGCTTTATCAAAACCATCATTAATATCCTTTTCTTATCTAAACAGAAATTTTACTTAGCAAGGTCTGGATTTATATCACAAAGTCAAAATGATAGTGAAACATGTGAACATTTACTACTTGGCATTTGATATGTGACAATCTTCATCCATGTTTTTAGCTGTGTTAATTAACATCGGGTGGCAGCAATGTCTATATTTTTTACTGTAAGAATAAAAATACAGAGGAATATTGCCAATGATAAATGTACTGACTTGCATTCAAACAAGGAAGCCCTCTATATTTTGACTGCTTATCAAGAGGATCCTTTGTGCCAAAAGGTACTGAGCAACTGCCATTGTTTAGTTAATACTTCCAAAATTCTAAGCTTCCAACAAGGAACCCATTTATTTCCTGTTTGTTATCTCCAGATAATCCTGCCACCTGGTGTCAGTTGATACATCTATTATTGGCTGAACAAAACCCGGCTACATAAATTTTAACCTATTTTGTCAACCACTTACAATAAATAAAACATACAAAATGTATACAAATATATATATACCCTTATTGACACGTACAAAAATCTTCAGAAATATTCAAATATGAAAAGAATAAGTACAAAAAAGTTTCCTCATAAGAAATGGCACGATCACGTCTAATCAGAAAATATCACATAAAGTGTTTTTACAGGAATGCTTAAAAAATACAACAATGACAAACTGATGGTTGTTCTTTATCAATCAGTACTACCAGATAAATCAAAACCCATCTAAGGCATTATATTTCATATGTTGACATGGAATAGGGTTGTAATCAGTGCGTGTTCCATAAAAATAGAGAAAAATGCAAAAGCCAAGGCAAGACACTTTTAATTTTGTTCATCGTGAAAATTCATTTTATTTTTAAAGTGCTAAAACACTCTATATCAGATGAGTTTTGATACATGGGCTAATTCGGTATGATAGATTATGATGTGATGAAGGACAAAAATGCAGGAATGACTTACTTAATCAGATCAATTTTCTATTACTAAAGTAACTTAAACAATAAATGTTGTCAGTGAAAATAACAAAGAAGACAAACTTGCAAACTCTTGAAAACCCCAATCAGCACTTTGTTGCATGTCGAAAAAAGATTTTTTTCTAATTAGACTACCTTAAATTACTTGTATAATTTTATATCCTTGTGTTGCTCATCTTAATCATAAGATTTTGAACACTGTCTTAAGGAGGTTCGCTCCTCATGTTTTTGGATTTCTGTCAGATTTTCGGAATCCTCGAGTTTTATCCATTTAAAAGCATTATAATTTTTTACCCTTTGACCCCCTTATTTTTCTCCATATTTTCATTTTATACATCTTTTTGAGCATTTTGTAAAAAATTCATTGAATTCTATTTATTCTGTCACATTCATTCATGATCAAACAGTGCTAATGTTAATCCTATGAAGAATCAGAGGAGTTCGGTTTCCCGCCAAATTTTCAATCACCTAAATCTCTAAAACGAGACCATCGACCTTTCAATTTTTTCACTTATATTACTTCTATTTCAATTTTCTAACAAAAATCATGTTTATTAGAAATTCTATTTATTTTCAAATGGAGTAGCGAACCCCCTTAAAACACAAATAAAATTTATAGGCGCTGTTCGCTTAAAATAGAACCAACAAAATCTAAACAAAAACAAATACATAAGATGCAGAATACATGGGTTGCGCATCGTTTCCAATCCGGATTTGACTCGTCATTTAGACGAGGTCATCTGGGGTCAACCGGAGGAAAAATGACATCATCCAACGTTGGAGCAGGGACAGATATTTTCTACCAACGAATCTTACGTTGTTATTCAACATATGGGTAAAAATCGTTTTCAACTAACAAAGAAATCCACGAGGAACATTTCCAACCCACAAAAAACGAAACTTGAATGGAAATGAAGAAATTACTATCTTCGTCTATCAGCGTCTTGGAACCAGTTTTGTACCAGATTACTCCTTATGAGCGATCCTGCAAATGCGCAATCGGTGTATTAGGAAAAAGTTCCAGATATGTTCAGGTAACTCATAAAAAAATCATAATAATACTAACAGTAAAAATATCAATTCTTGCGTCTAGTTACAATAAACCATTAATTTTCCCAAAGGCGACAATAGTAACGAATCCTGATCTACAGAATTCACCAAATTAATTTTCATCCCAGATATTTTTTATTATTGAAGTCCATTACCCAACAAAACTTTCGGCAAGAAAAAACAGGGACTTCACATTGCTTTTCTGATCTTTATTTTCGTTTTTTAGTTACCACCGTCAATTTTGCACAACATCGCCATTCACATATATTTACAACCAATCACAGCTAGCCATGTTTTGAAATCTCTATTGCATCTTGTGCCCATATCGTCGAATGGTTTATTGTAAACATCTATGATGGTGTTATATGATTGAAAACAAAACCATTTTATATCGTGCCTTCTGGAACTAAAATGGGTATGGTGTACGTGAAATTATTCAAAGGATGGAAACAGTAAAAATTATTTGTAACACAATTAAATACATTTACAATAGGCTGACATTGATTTGATACCAGTCAACATATAATATAAAACATAACAGTTTGCGCCAATCTTGCCAATGAAAATTAATATCAATCTCGCCACTACAAGTTTACACCAAAGTTAACTGTAGTATATCAGCACTTAGAACAATGGACAATTAAATTACTGTTGACATGTTTTGGTTACACCTCGTATGAAATTGTTATCTGTTAAAAGATGTGTTTCCTCTCTATAATTGAATGTCTGGTTTATACAATGTTTTATATGCCAAATGTTGATATGATGTTTTAGTTAATAAAATGTAGTCTAGTATTAAAGACGTATTTTGTGCCTAGAGCGCGAACCTTACATTGGCGACGAGGATCTTAGAAATAATGATTTTCGAAAACAAATTTGAGTGAAATAATGGCAAAATCATTACAAGTTACGCCTGTTGTTCCATTCGATATTAAGGAAGGTGATCAAACAAATATTGCACAGAGATGGGAACGTTGGAAAAAGACATTTATTTAACTGCATCGGAAATCACAGAGAAGGCACAGAAACGAGCCTTATTGCTTCATTCAGCTTGCAATGATGTAACAGAAATATTTGACACTCTCGAAAATACGGCAATTAGTAAACTTGATGCATATTTCAAGCCAAGTAAACATATTGCATTTGAAAGACATTTGTTTAGGGAAGCTGAGCAAGAAGAAGACGAGACAATTCATGCGTATGTGACTCGATTAAAGAGGTAAGCCGAAACCTGCGACTTTGAAAATAGAGAAGATAGTATTAGAGACCAAGTATTAGACAAATGCAAGTCGAAAAAAGGTAAGAAGAAGGTTACTCCGTGAGCGAGAACTAACTTTAAAAACTTTATTGGATATAGCCCGAGCAAGTGAAATGGCTGATAAACAGGCAGTTAAATTCGAGGATCAACCGCAAAATGTTAATGCAGTGCGCCGAAAGCAGAAACAGTTTCCAGACATGACAAATAGCGGGACAAGTCATAAGACAAAAGAATGTTTTAGATGTGGTAGACCCGGACATTACGCTACAAATTGTAAAATAACAAAGGACAAAGTTTGCCACAAATGCGGAAAGAAGGGACATTTTAAAGAGATGTGTAAAAGCAAAACTACACAAGGACAATTCAACAGAGACAGGCGATATGATAACCACCGAGTCAACACTGTAGAAGAAAGTGATTCATCAGCCGAGGAATATGCGTTTGTTGTGGGTGATAAATGTCAAAATGGTGTTATCAAGCTTAAATTAAATGGGATATATGTGCAATTTTTAAATGATTCTGGAGCTAGTTGTAATGTCGTAAATTCTGATATATTTAGGGAAATAAGTGCAAAATGTGAAAGTGTCAAGATAATGCGTAATACAAAGAAATTATATTCATATGGAGCTGGTGAGCCACTGGATATAACAGTTTCATTTGAGGGAAATATAAGTTATGCCGATAAAAGTTGTGTTGCGGAATTTATGGTGATCAAAGGAAACCACATGCCTCTAATTGGAAAGTTAACCACCAGTAAACTTGGAATTTTACATGTTGGTCTGAGTGTCAATGCCGTTAATTCAAGAATTGGTCGTATTATCAGTGAAAATAGTGATTGTTTCAAAGGATTAGGCAAACTGAAAAATTTTCAACTCAAGATACACATTGACCCGACTGTGAAACCAATTGTTCAACCGCAAAGAAGACTACCGTTTGGAGTGAGACGTGCTGTTGATGACAAACTTAGTGAGCTTGAGAAACTTGATGTAATTGAGAAAGTTGATAAACCGTCTTCATGGGTCTCACCGTAAGTAGTCGTGCCGAAGGAAAACGGCGAAGTTAAGTTATGCATAGATATGCGACGCGCGAATGAATGTGTTCTAAGAGAAAGGCATCCGATCCCGAGAGTGGACGAGATACTCGAAGATTTGAACGGTAGCGCAGTGTATTCAAAATTAGATTTAAAATGGGGTTTTCACCAAATCGGGCTGGAGGAGGAGTCGCGCGAGATAACAACATTCGTGACACACCGCGGACTGTATAGATATAAGAGACTCATATTTGGTATCTCCTCCGTATCCGAAATTTATCAACGTGTGATAGGACAGGTGTTTCACGGGTGCAAAGGCACAAGAAATTTGTCCGACGACATTGTCGTGTACGGTAAGGATCAAGAAGATCATGACCGAAAACTTGAGTCGGTACTCGGTAGAATTCGAGAAAAAGGTCTTACGTTGAATAGGGACAAGTGTAAATTCAGTATGTCGAGAACTGAATTTCTAGGTCATGTACTTTCTGCAAAAGGAGTCGGTCCGGATGACGAAAAAGTGAAATACACGTGAACCGCGTAATAGTACTGAAACAAGGAGTTTCCTTGGCCTCGCGAATTATTGTGGCCGATTCATTGAGAATTTCTCAACTCTATCTGCTCCGTTGCGAGAATTGACGCGCAAAAATGTAAAATGGGACTGGACTGAAGCGCACAAGAAATCATTTGATTTGATTAAGAAAGCATTAGCAAATGCAGAGACACTAGCTTATTTCAATCCGAAAGCACAAACGCGAGTTATTGTAGACGCTAGCCCTGTCGGTGTCGGTGCTATTTTAAGTAAAAAACAATCAGATGGTAATTATCGTCCTTTAGCTAACGCAAGTAGATCACTTACGGATGTAGAAAAACGGTATTCGCAGACGGAAAAAGAAGCTTTGGCAGTTGTTTTCGGGTGTGAACGATTTAACATGTACATATACGGGATCGAGTTTGAGTTTATCACTGATCAATTCTTTATAGCAAAATTACACCCCTAAGGGTCAAAGCAATACAATACAACACAAAACATATAATACAGCATACAATGATCAATAAGTAAAAGATAGACGACTCTCTGACCGGCGTGGACCCTATATCAATTCAGCAGATTGTTTCAGAAAGGTACATACTACCGGTAAAAGGGCTGAGTTTGGATTAAGAATGAAATCTATTTTTTGAAACTGGTTGAAATTTTTAAAATTTGGGAAGTTTTGGTGTATAAGTTCAAAAAAATTTGTCCTATTTTGTTCATTAATTTTACAATTTAAAAGGAAATGGGTTTCATCTTCAATAACTTTACATGTCTTACAAAGTCTCTGTTGACGGGGAATATTTTTATAACGACCAGTTTCTATTTGTAGATTATGGTCGCTTAAACGAAATTTTGTTAATAATACTGATCAAAAACCATTGGAAATTATTTACTCGCCGAAATCAAAACCGCCGGCAAGAATTGAAAGGTGGGCTCTTCGGTTACAACAGTATAATTTTCGAGTCGTATACAAACCTGGTCATACAAACGCAGCCGATTCATTATCCAGGTTGTCCCAAAACGAACTATTGAAAAGAAGGAACGTGGGCGTAGAAAATGCATATTTTGTTGCAAACAAGTCGGTTCCTATCAAAATGACTCTTGATTCATTTCGAGATGCATCAGAGAATGATCCCGAGATCATTTCGGTTCGAAAAGCTTTGCTAATTGGTAAATGGAATGTGACCCAAAATTTCGTACCATGAAAAATGAATTATCTGTAGTTAATGACATTGTTTTGAAGGGTACTAGAATCTTCGTACCGAGAAAGTTATAACCCGAGTCCTGGTGTTGGCCCATGAAGGACACCAGGGTATTGTGAAAACGAAAATGAGAATGCGTGATAAAGTGTGGTGGCCTGAAATGGACAAAAATGTCGAACAATTTTGCAAGTCATGTCATTCATGTCAAGTAGTTGGTCAACCGAACAGACCTGAATTCATGAAACGTACAGAGTTACCAGAAGGACCGTGGGAAGATGTTGCGATTGATTTATGTGGTCCGTTTCCAGGAGGTGAAAATTTGCTAGTCGTTGTGGACAATTATTCTAGATGGACTGAAGTTTTTGTGATTAAAAGAACAACAACCAGTAAAATCATTAACTGTTTAAGACATATGTTTGCTACACATGGACTGGTCAAGACAATTACATCAGATAATGGACCTCAGTTTGTGTCGAACGAATTTAAAAACCTTTTGGCCGAAAATAGAATTAAACATAGACGTGTAACACCCTACTGGCCGCAGGCAAATGGAAGCGTCGAGCGACAAAATAGAACTTTGTTAAAAGCTCTCCGCACAGCGTATATAGACGGAAAAGACTGGAAGAACGAACTTTTGACATTCCTTATGGCATATCGTAGTACACCTCGTGCTATAACAGGTGTAAGCCCAGCAGAATTGATGTTCAAGCGAAAGATGAGAACGAAACTTCCAGAATTTGACAATAATCGTGCAGATAATAATCCAAAAGTGAGAGAAAGAGACAATATTCGCAAAGAAAAGGGTAAAATATATGCGGACAATAAACGCAATGCAGTTCATCATAATGTAAAAGTTGGTGACAGTGTTTTAATCAAACAATTCAAAGAGAATAAACTTACACCTAATTTTAGACCTGAACAGTATCAAGTTGTTAACACAAATGAGAATGCTATTACTGCACAAAACTCAGATGGTGTTATTGTGAAGAGAAATGTTACACTGAAACGCGAAAAGATGATAATGATATTGTAGACAATGCGAATGAACATACGTGCATCGATGAGCAAAATTCTGAAGGTGACAATACGCGTCCGAAAAGGGAGAAGAGAAAACCGAAATACCTTGATGACTATGTGTGTGACTGAGATACTTTCATCATGATTTACTTTTTGCATGCTATGTAAATTTATTGTTTTTCTAAAAGTACATCGTAAATATTTCACAGCTGTTCCGAAAGAATTTCATTCATAAACTTTATGTTTGTTGATCTTTAAATACGTAATTTCATTCATAAGATAAAGTTTCATTCTAAATTGGTTGGCATAGTTTATTTTATGGAGTGGAGTTATGGAGTGGAGTTGTGGAGTGGAGTCATGGAGTGGGGTCATGGAGTGGAGTTATGGAGTGGGGTCTTATAGTAGATGTTGAATTTTCAGTGGAAATTATCTTGCAAATATTGTTTTTCTTTAATCTGTATCTTAATTAGAAAAACAATTATGCCTATGCTTAGATTTCTGTAGTTTTTGCAATGGGTGAAAAAATATAAAACATTGAACTACTAAATAATTAAAACAATTATACAAATATACTTAAAATGAACTTGT
>MJUU01063700.1:323875-339167 GCA_002080025.1 Modiolus philippinarum | reverse complement strand
TTTCAAAGGGCAATAACTCATATAAAGAGTCGTCGAATCTCTTCGGACCAAATGTAACAAAGTTGCGTCTCATGATAATGAACATTTTTCCCATTATATGTTTTCAGCCATCTATTACGGTTTTCGAGTTTAAGCGATAACAAGGGGTAAGGTCAAAGGTCAAAGTCACCGATGACCTTTGACCTTGACATTTTCAGATTAACTTATATCAACTAAGAATAACCGTTTAGAAGTTTTGAGCGATGAAATTGAAAATCTTAAAAGGGCAATAACCCCACAAAAAGTATACCGCATGGTTTCGGACCAAATGTAATGAAGTTCCGTCATGACCTAACGAACATTTTTCCCATTACACTTTATCAGCTATCTTTTACGGTTTTCGAGTTTAAGCGATAACAAGGTTTACGGTGTTCGGGGAGGCTACTCTGTTACTAAAAATAGTTTCTGACGGTGCTGTGATTTTTGAGGTCAGACTCTAATACCGAATAATTATGTGAGATATCGAAATGATTCGATTTGTAGTTTTCTTACAGCGCGCTTGCGGAAGAAAAAGAATAATAATAATAATTAAAAGGTCAATTGTTCAGAGAACAATTGCAAGGTCTTTCACCAGTTTTCACCATGATTACATGTTTGAGTTTTGATTTTGTTGTCTATTTCGGTCAAAAATGTGCAGACGACAATGAGACACACATTTTCTCCAATACATTTGACCACCTATCTCTTATAGTTTATGAGTTTAAGTGATAACAAGGCTCACAGTCATCGGTGACCTTGACTGATGACCTTTGACCGTCACATTTTTAGATGACCATATATCACCTATGAACACTGGTGAATTTTTCAGGTCTCTACGACTTATCGTTTGGGAGTATTTAGCATTGACGGAAACCAAAAATCTTTCAAAGGGCAATTACTCATATTAAGAGTCGTCGAATCTTTTCGGACTAAATGTAACAAAGTTGCGTCTCATGATAATGAACATTTTTCCCATTATATGTTTTCATCCATCTAGTAAGGTCTACGAGTTGAAGCGATAACAAGGCTAAAGGTCATCGGTGACCTTGACCGGTGACCTTTGACCTTGACATTTTTAGATGGCCACATATGACTTATGAACAATGGTGAAAGTTTCAGGTCTCTACAACTTATCGTTTGGGAGTATTTAGCATTAACAGAAACTAAAAATCTTTCAAAGGGCAATAACTCATATAAAGAGTCGTCAAATCTCTTCGGACCAAATGTAACGAAGTTGCGTCTCATGATAATCAACATTTTTTCCATATATGTTTTCAGCCATCTATTACGGTTTCCGAGTTGAAGTGATAACAAGGGTTAAGGTCATCGGTGACCTTGACCGGTGACCTTTGACCTTGACATTTTTAGATGGCCATATATGACTAATGAACAATGGTGAAGGTTTCAGGTCTCTACGATTTACGGTTTCTGAGAAAAAAAATTTACGGAAACTCAAAATTTTTCAAAGGGCAATAACCATACCGCACAGTTTCGGTCCAAATGTATTGAAGTTCCGTCATGCCTCAAGGAACATTTTATTCATTACTCTTAATCAGCTATCTTTTACGGTTTCCGAGTTTAAGCGATAACAAGAATTTTGGTTTCGGGGCAGATAACTCTGTTACTAAAAATAGGTCAATATGCTTGACTCAGTTTTGAGATCCCACAGTGATGCCGATTTATCACACCAAGTATCGAAATGATATGTCGCGTAGTTTTTTCACAGCTTTTGCGGCGGAACAAAAAGAATAAAAAAAAAATAATCCGAAGAATTACAATAAGGTCTTTCACTGTGGTGAAAGACCTTAACTAGTATGTCAATTGTTCGAAGAACAATTTCTAGGTCTTTCCCTGATGTTGTGTCATAATGTTCTAATTATTGATTCATGGATAAAACCAATATTCTAAGCTAAATATGTACATTTATTGATTCTTTAACATGAATTACGATTTTTGGCTGTGACCTTGACCTTTGACCTTGAACTGATTTTGAAGGTCAGGTCTTGCTGAACATTTTTTCTATCGAATATATGTTTGTATCTTCAATGGTATTTGAGCTATAGGCAAAAAACCTAAATTCGGATATCAAAAATCCGTTTTTGGTCCATAGGCCCTAAACGGTTGGTCCAATCATTTCGGACCAAATGTAACAAATGTAGATCTCAACAAGACGCACATTTTCGCCATTACTTTTAATCAGCTATCTGTTACGGTTTCCGTGTTAATCCAATAACAAGGTCTGAGGTCAAAGTTCAAAGTGACCAATGACCTTTGACCTTAGCATTTTTAAATGTAACACATATCATCTAAGTTGAATGGAGTTGGTTCCAGGTTTCTATCTCTAACCGTGTTTGAGAAAAACGTACTTAAAGATGGGACGAAATTTGCAAGGGGCATAACTCATGAACGGTCCATCGTAGATTTTCGGTCCAAATGTAACGAAGGTCCGTCGGACCCTAGCAAACATTTTTGTCATTATACTTCTTCATCTATCTCCTATGGTTTCCGAGTTTATCCCATAACAATGTTTTTCGGACTTTGGGCGAAAACTCGTGAATGGAAAAAGATTTCCGAACGGTCCCTATTTCCTATCAACTAGACATGGTCCAGATCATTGTCCTAAAGTTTCAAAAGGATATGTCCAGCCGTTTTTGTGAAAATGAGGCAGAAAAGAAAAAAATAATAATAATCAAACGAAATACAGAAAGGTTTTTCCCTTGGAAAGGGGAAAGACCTTAATAATAATAATAATCAGAAGAATAACAAGACGTTCTTTCCGACTGGAGTCGTGAAAGACCTTAATAATCAGAAGAATAACAAGAAGGTCTTTCCGACTGGAGTCGTGAAAGACCTCAATAATAATAAAAATAATCGGAAGAATTATAAGAAGGTCTTTCCGACTGGAGTCGTGAAAGACCTTAACTAGATTTGCAATTGCAAGCAATAGCTGATATCGCCCCCGGCAGCCAATTCGACGCTCCAATCTAATTCGCAGCGTCAAAATCTACCTAGAAATCAATTTTCGTTGAAATCCGACAAAGTTGAAATTTTGACGTAAAATGGCGGCCATCTTGGAAATGACGGCCATTTTGAAAATTTTTCACCGTCATGCATAACTTCACATGGTGTTCAAACTTTGTGCCAAGTATCAAGAAGTTCTGTTCAGGCAACTCTGAGAACTCGCGTGGACAAAATTATTCTAGGAAAATAATAATAACAAGTGATGATATGTTTGCATGCAAACACAAGTCACCCAAACCAGATTCCATTCCAAAGTGCTATTTGAAAAAATGCTGTGTTGTATATTTATCACCAATGATTGAAATAATGTGTTCAGAAATATTTGTTTCTATTCCTTATGTAAGAACTCGTGTCATAAACTAAGTATCTTTTCGTTTATCAGTGTGAGTATTACTTTGATTAACAGGTTGACACTTCATAAGTATATGTACTGGATTGCATCAGAAAGATAGTTGCGTCATAATGGTTTCATTATTGATTCATTGATGAAATCAACATTCAAAGCTTAATATGTACATTTTCTATTGATACTTAAACGTGAAATAAAGCTTTAGAGCTGTGACCTTGACCTTTGACCTTGACCTCATTTTGAAGGTCTAGACTTCCGGGACATTTTGTACGTTGAATGTTTTTTAGTATCTTCAATGGTATTTGAGCTATAAGCAAAATACACAAAATTCGGACATCAAAATCGGTTTTCGGTCCATAAACCGGAAACGGTTGGTCCGATAAATTTGGACCCATGTAACAAATGTAGATCTTAACAAAACACACATTTTTGCCATTACATGTTTTCAGCTATCTATGACGGTTTAGGAGTTACTACAAAAACAAGGTCTATGGTCAAAGTTCAAAGTGACCAATGACCTTTGACCTTGGCATTTTTAAATGTAACACATATCACCTAAGTTGAATGAAAAAGGTTTCAAGTTTCTATCTCTTACCGTTTTCGAGAAAAAACATGCTAAAAGAGGGGCATAACTCTTGAACGGTACATCATAGAATTTTGGTCCAAAAGTAACAAATGTCCGTCATGACCTAATAAACATTTTTGTCATAACAATTAATCAGCTATCAATTATAGTTTTCGAGATATTCCAATCACAAGATTTGAGGTCAAAGTTCAAAGTAACCAATGACCGTGGTCATTTTTGAAATTTTCATACCTTCCTGCACATCTTGGGGTTGGTATCTACAATGGTACCAAGTTTCATAAAGTTTGGAATACCCATCTCTGAGATAATGTTTGGACATGTTTGAAAAATCATTGAGGAATAATAATAATAACGAGTGATGATATGTTTGCATGCAAACACAAGTCACCGAAACCAGATTCCATACTCAATTGCTCTTTAAAAATGCTGTACTGTATATTTACCACCAATGATTGTAATAATTTGTTCTGAAATATGTTTTTTTCTTCCCCATATAAGAATTAGTTTCTTAAGCTCATTATGTTTTCGTCTATCAGTGCTATTAGTGCTTTATTTGATTCACAGATAAATTAACCTGGATTGCGTCAGAAAGTTGCGTCATAATGTTTTCATTATTGATTAATCGATGAAACCAACTTTTCAAGCTTAATATGTGTATTTATTGACACTTTAACATGAAATAAAGTGTGGGGCTGTGACCTTGACCTTTGACTTTAACCTCACTTTGAAAGTCCCGTTTTCATGAACATTTTGTATCTTCAATGGTATTTGAGCAATTAGCAAAAAAAACCTAAATTCGGACATCAAAAATCGGTTTTTGGTCCATAGGCCCAAAACGGTTGGTCCAATAATTTTAGACCCGATGTAACAAATGTAGATCTCAACAAGACACACATGTTCCCCATTACATTTAATCAGCTATCTATTATGGTTTCTGAGATAATCAAATAACTAGGTCAGAGGTCATAGTTCAAAGTGACAAATGACCTTTGACCTTGGCATTTTTAAATGTAAAACATATCACCTAAGTTGAATGGAAAAGGTTCCAGGTTTCTATCTCTTACCGTTTCCGAGAAAAAAACATGTTCAAAGATATGACGAAATTTTCAAGGGGCATAACTCATTAACGGTTCATCATAGAATTTCGGTCCAAATGTAACAAAGGTCCGTCAGGACCTAATAAACATTTTTGTCATTAAATATTTTCAGCTATCTGTAACACTTTTCGAGATAATCCAATCACAAGGTTTGAGGTCAAAGTTCAAAGAGACCAATAACGGTGGTCATTTTTGAAAATCAGAGACCTTCTTGCACATCTTGGGGTAGTTGTCCACAACGGTGCCAAGTTTCATTAAGTTTGGATTACCCATGTTTGAGATATTGTTTGGACGAAGTTAAAAAAATTCATTGAAGAATAATAATAATGAAAAATAATAAGAAACAGAGTAAACACAATAAGTCACCAAACTTCGTTTGGGTGACTTAATAATAAGAAACTGAGTAAACACAATAAGTCACCAAACTTCGTTTGGGTGACTTGATAATAAGAAGAAACAATAATAACAAAGAAACGGGAACATCATTAATATGTCTCTCCGACTACGTCTGGGGCGACATAACAAGAAACACAGCAAAAACAATAAGTCTCCGCAAATTTCGTTTGGGAGACTTAATAATAAATAATAAAGAAACGGCCAAAGAACAATATGTCGTCCCGACTACGTCTAGGGCGACATGAAAATTGTTTAGTACAATATGGCCTACAAAATGGGGTTAAGATCAAGGTTATGGTTTTAGCAAAAGCGTCATTCCCATTAAAGTCTCTAGCAAGCATATCAATAAAGTGTTTTCTGTTGTAAAGAGAAAGTCAATGACATTTCTCACCCGAAGTGACTTTAATGTCCTTTGAAACAAGCTTATTCTTCAAACAGGTCTTAAGCAACCATGAAAATTACTAATAAAGGCGAAAACATTTGCTGAAATCATATTTTAAAGGCGAAAACTTTTGCTTAAATCATATTTGTGACCAGAATAAACAACAAAATCAAATGCAACGTTTAAACTTGATGAAAGCTGGTGAAAGACATTGCAATTGTTCTGTGAACAATTAACCTTTTAATTAAGGTTTTCACCACAGTGAAAGACCGTATTGTTATTCATCTGATTATTATTATGGTCTCACCACACGTGAATGACTTTACTGTAATTCTTTCGATTATTTTTAATTCTTTTTCCTCCGCCGCTCAAGCCGAATTCGATTTTTCATGTTATCATGTTTTCTCAAGAACCGTAACCGATATAAAAATTCTAAGGTGGGGGAAATGTTGCATTTATTCCCAGGATGATTTGTCATGCAAAAATAAATTTTTGGGTCGCGACCCCGGTTACGCGTTTTTGACCCCTTAATATACAAATTTCTAAAAGTCATCAGATTTTGATGAATTTGGTTTCCAGGAAGCTTCCATGGTTCTGATTACAAATCAAATTTCATCTGCCATTTTCAAAATGGCGACCATTCAAAATTTATTATCACGTATTTCGGAAACGATTAAATCTTTACGAAAATATTGTGTTGCAAAAATACTACTTTCATTAAGATAATTTCTGGTTTGTAAAAAAAAATTGGTCATCTCATGCTCATCTCATTTACGGCAGGTCCAAAACAAAAATTCCTCCGCTATTTTCAAAATGGCGGTCATTCAAAATTTTGTTATCCCGATATCTCGGAAACGATACAAATTTTATGAAAAAATTGTTTTGCAAAATACTCTTCTCATCAACATCTGTATTTATAGTTTGTAAAAAAAAAATTCCGCCATTTTCAAAATGATGGCCCTTCGAAATTTTGTATATCTTGGAAGGGATGTAAAAAAATTATGAAAACACTGATTTGCAAAATACTCCCCTCATTAAGATTTTCATTTCTTGTTTGTGAAAAAATGTTTGGTCCGGCATTTTCAAAATGGCGGTCATTCCAGATTTTGTTATCGCAATATCTAAGAAACTATAAAAACTTTATGAAAACATTGTGTTGCAAAAATACTCCTCTCATTAAAATCTTCATTTCTGGTTTGTCAAAAAAACAAATTAGTTTGCCATTTTCCAAATAGCGGCCATTCGACATTTTGTTATCGTAATAGCTCGGAAACGATTCAAAAATTTTGGAAACATTATGTTGCAGAAAAGCTCCTTTCATTAGTATCTTCATTTATGGCTGGTCAAAAAAAATTCTTCCTCCATTTTCAAAAAGGCCGCCATTGAAATTTTTGTTATCGTGATATCTCAGAAAATTATGAAATCATTGTGTTGCAAAAATCCTCTTCTTACATGTAGTTATGGCTGGTCCAAAAAACAAAAACAAAAAATCATCCGACTTTTTCAAAATGGCGGCCTTTCAAATTTTTGCTATCCCGGTATCTTGCAAACGGTAAAACTTTATGAAACAGTGTTTTGCAAAAATACTCCTCTCATCAAAATCTTTATTTATGGTTTGTAAATAAAAAAAAATCTTCTGCCATTTTCAAAATGACAGCCAGTCGACATTTTGTTCCTGATATCTCGGAAACGATAAAAAAATTATTAAAACGCTAATTTGCAAAAAACTCCTGTCATTAAGATCTTCATTTCTGGTTTGTCAGTAAAATGTTTGGTCCGCCATTTTCAAAATGGCGTCCATTCAAAATTTGTTATCGCATTATCTCAGAAACGAAAAAACTTAATGAAAATATCGTGTTGTAAAAATAATCTCTCATTAAGATCTTCATTTCTGGTTTGTTAAAAAAAAATTTTGGTCCGCCATTTTCAAAATAAGGGCCATTCGAAATTTTGCTATCGTAATAGCCCGGAAACGATAAAAAAATTGGAAACATTATGTTGCAAAAATACTTCTCTCATAAGTATCTTCATGTATGGCTGGTCAAAAAAATTTCCTCCACTATTTTCAAAATGGCTGTCATTCGAAATTTTGTTATCGTGATATCTCGGAATCGATTAAAAAATTGATGAAATCATTGTGTTGAAAAAATCCTCATCTCATTTATTGCTTGTCCAAACAAAATTCATCCGCGATTTTTCAAAATGGCGGCCATTCAAAATTTTGTTATCCCGATATCTCAGAAACAATAAAAACTTTATGCAAACATTGATTTGCAAAAATACTCCTCTCATCAAGATCTTTATATATGGATGGTAAAAAAGGTTTCTTCAGCCATTTAAAATTTTGTTCGTGATATCTCGGAAAGGATAAAAAATAATCTATGAGAACACTAATTTGAAAAAATACTCCTCTCATTTGAAAGGCCGTCATTTTGAAAAAGGCAGATGATTTAATGTCAAAAAATGTTTGTCCGCCATTTTCAAAATTGCGGCCATTCAAAATTTTGTTATCGCAATATCTCAGAACAGAAATGATAAAAACTTAATGCAAACATTGTGTTGCAAAAATACTCCTCTGATTGAGATCTCAATTCTGGTTGGTTAAAAAGAAAATTTTGGTCCGCCATTTTCAAAATAGCGGTCATTCGAAATAATGTTATCGTAATAGCTCGGAAACGATAAAAAGAATTTGGAAACATTATGTTGCAAAAATACTTTATTTCTCTCATTGTTTTTGCAAAAATACTCCTCTCATCAAGTTCTTAATTTATGGTTTGTAAAAAAGTTCTTCAGCCATTTCTAAAAAGGCGGCCATTTAAAATTTTGTTCGTGACATCTCGGAAACGATGAAAAATAATTCATGAAAACACTAATTTGCAAAAATACTCCTCTCATGAAGATTTGCATTTATGGCTTGTAAGAAATAACAATTGTCCGCCATTTTCAAAATTGCCACCATTCAAAATTTTGTTATTACCATATTTCGGAAACAATTTATGAAAGCATTATGTAGCTAAAATATTCCTCTCATTTAGATCTTCACTTATGGCTGCTCCAAAAAAACAAAAAAAAATCGTCCACCATTTTCAAAATGGCAGTCATTCGAAATTTTGTTATGGCGATATCTTGGAAACGCAAAAAAAAATTGAAAACAGTATATTGCAAAATACTCATTTCATTGAAATCTTCTTTTGATACATTTGAACGAAAACTCTCCTATGAACAGTCTTTGAGTTATAACCCTTGATGCGTTTCCGTAAATCTGTTTTTGCAAATTAAGAAATAATTCATGGGCGCCGGTGGTTTGTTGGAGATTTACGTATAGGTGGCCATTATTTTCGTTAATATTTTATCCAGAGCGTAGCGTAGCGGAGCGAGGGGTAAAATTAACGAAAATAATGGACACCCAAATGTAAATCGACTACAAACCACCGGCGAACATGAATTATTTCGATTCTAATATGACGTTTCATGATCCGAGTGGACACGGTAACGAAAGCCATTACTTCAGATTTATTGACGTTTTTGTGCACAAAACATTTTGTGACGTCGTCAGTTTCAGCGTAAAGAGTGTTGTGAAGTCGCTCATTATGTAATTGGATATTTTCATATGGCTAGTCGTCATGGTTTCCATTGTTCCCATATTTAAATAACTTTTAAACGCTTACAGATAATATGGTGACCATATATGTTTAAAGTAATTATTAAGGTAAGACCTTCAATTTTAGCCTATGGTCAAAGGTCAGCAAGGTCACTGGACAAGGTCAAAGCCATTTTTTCTTACTTTTTATGTTAAAAACTCTTAAATGAATAGAGATAAATGATCAAATGTATTGGAGAAAACGTGAGTCTCATCAAAGTCTACGTTTGGTATATAATTGGGCCAAGGTCCAAAATACTAGTACTGTCTTTGGGATTCGATTGTATGTTTTTTGCTAATATCTCAGGAACAATTCAAGATACAAAGAAAATGTTCAGTACATTATAGCTCACAAAATTGGGACAAGGACACAGTTCATGGTCCTAACAACGACGTTATTTGTCATCAAAGTCCTTAGCAACAATAAATTTAAAGTTTTGTTATCTTGTAGAGAGGAAATGGATGACATTGCCAACCAAAAGTGACTTTCATGTCCTAAGCAACATGTTAATTTTTCGAAAAAGTCCTTATCAACCGTAAGAAAAAGGCTAATTTAGTTCAGAACTCTGTTTACATCATCTTTTTGAACGAAAGAGACCCTTAAATCAAACACAAACATGTTATTATGGTGGAAACTGGTGTAAGACCTTACAATTGACCTTTTAATTATTGCTATTATTTTTTATCCGCGGCCAATAGAATACAAGTGTCGCGACATATCGATTCGATACTTGGTATACTTAATTGGCTTAGTGACGAGTCGAAGCCACTGACCTGTGAAGTCGATCTAATTTTTGTAACGGAGATATCTTCCCAAATACGATTTTTCTTGTCATCATGTTTGCTCAAAAACCTTAACCGATATCAAAATTCTGAAAATGCTGCATGTAACGGCAATTTGTGACGCAAAAACAAATTGGGGTCGCCATCCGGTTACCCGTTTTTGCCCCCAAATTATGCAAATTTCCCAAATGTATCAGATTTCGATGAAATTTGGTTTCCAGGTAGTTTGTATGGTCCTGCCTACAAATCTGGGGCCAAATTTCTTTTTCGTCCGCTATTTTCAAAATATCGCGATAACTCGGAAATGATAAAAAATTTATGAAAACATTGACTTGCAGAAATATTCCTCTCATTAAGATCTTCATTTATGGTTGGTCAAAAAAAAAAATTCGACTGCCATTTTCAAAATGGCCGCCATTCCTAATTTTGTTATCGCGATATCTCGGAAAAATAATTGAAAACATTGTGTTGTAAATTAAAAATACTCCTCTTCATTTATAACTGTTTGAAAACTATTTTTCGTCCGCCATTTTAAAAATTGCCACTAGTCGAATTTTTGTTATCGCCATATATCGGAAACGATAAAAACTTTATGAAAACATTGTTTTGCAAAAATACTCCTCTCATATAGATCCTTATTCATCGCTGTTCAAAAAAGGGGGGTAAAAGGTCAGCCATTTTCAAAATGGCTGCTATTTAAAATTTTGTTATCGCGATATCTCGGAAACGATTATAAATTTACAAAACATTGTTTTGCAAAAATATTCCTCTCATTAAATTCTTCATTTATGGTTGGTCAAAAAACTTTTTTGTCGGCCATTTTCAAAATTGCCGCCATTCGATAAAAAATTTATGACATCATTATGTTGCAGAACTACTCCTCTCATTATGATTATCATTATGGCTGGAAAAAAAAATAATCCGTCATTTTCTCAAATGTCGGCCACTGGAAGTTTTGTTATCGCGATATCCCGAAAACGATAAACAATTTATGAAAACATATTCCTATCATTAAGATCTTCATTTTATTTAACTGAACGAAAATTCTCTGACGAACCGTTTTTGAGTTATAGCCCTTTACTCGTTTACGTAAATCAGTGTTTTGCGAATTACTTTTAAATGCTTACAGATAATAAAGTAAACATATATGTTTGAAGTGATCAGTGCGAAAATACCTTCAATTTGAGTACCAGGTTGAAGGTCATCGGTGACCTTTGACCTTGACCCTTGACCGCGTTAGGAGACAAACTAAGAAACTGGAGGCTAAAAAAGTATATCAGCAAAATGTTCAACATTTCAAGAGCTACAGTGATATATCAAATTATTTAGCAAGAAGATACATTCAATTTGAGCACAAAGTCAGAGGTCAAGGTCATAGCAAATTTTTAGTTTGTTTTTTTTTCAGTAAAATCTCTACTACGGTAAGAGATTGATGATCAAATGTATTGTAGAAAATGTGTGTCTCATTGGGGACTACATTTTGTACATTGGGTCCAAAATTCTTTGTTTAGGGTTGTTTGCTTATATTTCAAAACATATTTAACATACAAAGAAACATTAAATAGGAAAAATGTACAGCATGAAATGGTCTAGAAAGTGAGGTCAAGTTCAAATATCAAAGTCCCTAGCAACAATGTCTTTGGTCATTAAAGTTCTTACCAACACTACCTTATGTTGTTAAGATGAAATAAATGACATTGCGAACCGGAAGTGACTCTCAAGTCCTTAGCAACCAGCTTATTTTTGAAAAAGTCATTAGCAACCGTTAAGCAAAAGAAAAAATTAAGTTCAGAACTTTTCTTTACATCAAAGTTTGACAATTATAGACAATTGAATCACATTCAAACCTGTCACCATGGTGAAATTGGTGAAAGATCTTGCAATTGTTTTTGGACAATTGGCCTTTTAATTTTTTTTTTCTTTTCTTTTCTTTTTTGTTTTTGTTTTTGTTTTTTTTTTTTTTTTGTAGTTTTGTTTTTTGTCTTTGTTTTTTTGCTTTTTGTTGGCTTTTTTGCAAACATTAAGCAACAGAAATCTAAAAAACGAAATAAAAAATAAACATATTTTTTCCTAAAGATGAAATATACACCTTTCTTCACAGATACTCATGGTTTTTAATTGATTGACTTGTAGATAACACCCTTCCTTATCAATATCAATTAAATTGCGTTCGAATGGCGTACGATTGATTGACAGATGATACCCAGAACGTGCACAATATTTGTTTAGGCCCTTTTAAGAAACGCGCATGTGTTTCAAATTTCGCTATATTTGTCCTCTATATTTACATACAAAGAACCATTATGTCGATTTTCAGTACTGATATCAGTTCAGCATGAAGAATTAATAGCAGGTAGTTACTGTACGACAGAGATCTTTATGTCGTTAGGCATAATTTGGAAGCCTAGCTGTTCATATTTTGTAAGTTTCTGTATTGGGTCGTGGCGGATTGTTGCAAAAAAGAATTAATTCACTGTGACATTGACCTTTTTATTACAGGATTCTTGTTCAAGGGAGAACTTTTAATCTTAAGGCCTAGTATGTTCATATTTGGTATGTATTTGCATTTGTTCGTTACAGAGTGTCGCATAAAAAAATAGGTCACTTTGATGAGCCTTACCTTCAATATCAAGGTCAGAGCGAATAAATTGCGGTATTTGTCAGTACATTTTAGAAGTCACGGAATACACATTTGATACAGGATAGAAGTTTCACATTATATCACCTTTCGCATGTGCTTCAGAAAATTCAATTTATGCTATTAAATGTTGTGGATGCCAGAGGGATTATATTGGATAACGGGAATGTCGCTACGTAGACGAATGACTGTGCCTAGACAGCAAATCAGAGAACCGTCTATAAGACAAATTCTACTTTGTGAACATTTAGATCGTGGAGCCGACAGAAACCCGTCGTGTAGCGTTTTTCCTTTATATAAGGGTGATGACTCTTTTACAGAACAACGGCGGATAAACAAAGAATTAAAGAAGCAAAGATAACAGGAAACACTTACAATCGCCGAACATTACAATCACATGCCACAATCCACCAGGGAACTGCACACGAAAAACAATAAAATGACAAATGACAAACATAAACAAAGATAGGAACTCCAGATAGCCGGACCTGGTTCCGGCACTAGCGACAGCTAGCAGTAGGGTTAAACCGGTTTATGGGTACCCAAACCTCCCCTTTCTCTACCCTGTTTCCCTATAGTAAAATAAACATACCAATAAAACCCAATGCAGGTAGATCACTAACTCCAAACAAGACAAAACGTATTTTAGAAAGAGGGTCAGGGAGTGCTCGCCGCTAAACTGACGGCTAGCTCAAGGAGCCTAGTCTGCTGGTAAAACACTGTCGCATTACGGAATATTAATCAAATTCAAAACTTCCCGAAGGGTTAGGTAAAGAATCGTCATGGATTTCAGTAGACATCGGCAGTATCAGTGAGAGGCCAGTATAATTGTAAAATCTTCAGGTCATTGGATCCCAAAACAAGTTTAACTGAATCATGAAGAATATCCGATCAATATCCCCTATTACGTAAAGAATGTAAGTTACGTCCCAGTTTTTCTGGATTTTTTATATTCAGTTTTTGACATTTTTGAACAACATTTCCGGAAAAACGAGGGTGAGAAATACCCTTAGTAATAAGCTGTTTGCGAGTCGCATTATATTTAGATATGAAATGTTCATATCTTCTATAAAACTTCTTAAATGTGTTTATCAATTTATGAAATCTGTAACCGTGTTGGAAAAGTTTGGATGTGATAGTAAGGTTACGTCCATTATAGTCGTCAAGAGTAGAACAGACGCGTTCGAATCGTACCAGTTGAGATATATACACCCCGTATGATGGAGCTACAGGAACGTCGCCATCAAGAAAAGGGAAGTTAGTAATGGTGAAATCAAAATAATCACTTTTATCATTAATTTTAGTTTTAATTTTTCCAGAGTCAACGATGATAGTTAGATCGAGAAATGGGCAGTATTTAGAATCATTGTTAGCTTTATTAAGTTTCAGTTGTTGTGGGTAAATGAGGTCGACATAGTCTAAAAAGTGGGGATTGTCAATAGTAAGGATATCGTCGATATATATGCTGTTATCGTTAAAAATTGAAATAAGTTGATCACTGTTTTCTATGGTTCCAGCCTGTAGTTTTTTCATAAAGTCGCGTTCGTAACAGAACAGGAAAAGATCTGCAATGAGAGGTGCATAGTTTGTAACCATGGGAATTCCAATGATCTGTTGATAGACGATGTTGCCAAAACGAACAAAAATGTTGTCTAGCAAAAGATTCAGTGCCTTAATCATGTCATCGCAAGTCCAGGAACACTGATTTTTGTAACTGATGTTAGAGAAGAATCCTTGCTTTTTATTACAAAAAATGAACTGTAGACCAGAAAATTTGAAAGACCATTTAATAATCTGTGTAAACAGTGAAACCGGTAGGACAGTAAAAATATATTTGTTTATATATATATATTGTCTTCCAATTGTTTTGATATTATCTGCACTGATGAGACTTGTTGTCGAAATGGCCATATGCAGAAGATAAATTAACTGCAATTTTGGGTATTTCTGTTTAAAAAAAAATGAAATTAATCATTTAGGCTTGAGTCATCTGCCTGTAATGTATATTTCTATCAAACCAAAGCCAAAGTCTAAGTCTTTTAATATTAAATATTAATTTTTTGATGATTCCAGTGGGATTCGAACCCCCTCTGTCAAGGTACTAAGGGTTGAGAGTCTGCTGCGCTAACCACTACACCACCAAATCCATGTTCAAATTTCGGTTAATTAATATACTTAACTCTCATATTACGTGTCAAAATAAATTTGCAGCTCACTCTATTTTAAATCCCTTTGGTCTCCCACAGAGATGGCGTGGGCAGTGTAATCTGTTTGTAATATCTGTGCATTCGAAGAACAGCCAAATCCCTCGGTGGGAAGGCAATCTCGATATTCATTTCTCTAATTCTAACCCCGTTGGGTTCCTACGATAGACCGTTATAT
>MJUU01063700.1:295683-323134 GCA_002080025.1 Modiolus philippinarum | reverse complement strand
AAAGTAGTTTTTCATGCGCCTCGGAAAATCTCATTTATGTTATTAGATGCTGCGGATGTAACGAGGATTACATAGGACAAACTGGTATGTCACTAAGAAACAGAATGACAGTCCACCGTCAGCAGATCAGGGACCCGACAACCAGACAAATTTTTGTCAAGGAACACTTGGACTTGTGTGCAGCCGATAAAAATCCAAAATTTAATGTTTACCCAATATATCAATTTGGCGACAATGTTACCGAAGAAATGCGCATCAATAAAGAGACATTTTTTATTCGTAAATACAAACCAAGTTTAAATAAGTAACAATTTAATTTAAATTAACAATTGTTTATTACGCTAACTGATTTCTATCGTTCCTGAAAGAGGAACGTTATCTCCCGTGATACCTAGCGCTATTGTAACGTTGCGTAACCAAGGACGTTACAGTTTTTATTGTTCTTCCAAGATTATCACCAGAGTTGTGAAACCGGTTGGAAAAATGTAACATTGGAATTATAGACTTTTGAGTGTGAAGAATTTAGTGGATAAAGAATTTTCAGTGCATTTTCGATTACTTATATATATATATATATATATATATATATATATATATATATATATATCTTTGAAATAAAAATGCACTATGATGAGAAACACATTGCATTTTTTTGACATTCATCAATTATTTTTAAGAACAGTTATATGTCAATATGTAACTTACAAATCAGAAAGAGTTGTTAGATTTGAAAATATCCCAGGAGTTATATCTCCAATTTGATTTTGGGATAGATGCCTGTAAAAAGAAAAATAATGCAGTTATTGTTTAACTACGGTTTTCATTTGCAAATATACCACTGAAAAAATTAAAAGAAAAAGTAATGATATTTCTTTAGACCGAAACGGAATATCTATCATAGAAATAATTCACAATTAAAAGAGTCTGAAATTTAGTTTAAAAGGTATTAAAACATATGCATAGCCTAAAATACGGAAAAATATATGTTTCTTGAAGTGTCCGTCAAGCCAAACAGATAATATTGACAATGGTGGTCTGTCATTCAGTTGTTTTGACATTTAATCAAAAGGTAGATATCTTTGCTCAAAATGTTTCCATCCATTGATTTAAATGACTGACCTATAAATAAAGACAGTGACCTATTGAGTAAGACAGTGACCTATTGAGTAATTGTAAACATTTTAAGCAAATATATCTACTATTGTTAGAGTCACTGTAAAATAAGTTCCAGAAATTAAATTCGTCATTGTTTATTCCAGTAAAACATTAATTTGGAGTCGTTATATTAAAAGGATACACAAACACTCAAAGTTCCACCTAAAGATAACGCCCTACCTACCATGTACTGCATTCCTAAACTTCACAAAAATCTTTACAAACATCGTTTTATAAGTTACTTAAACCCTGTGTCCTTAGGGTTTTCTTTTACTAAGACCCCATGATAACAGGTGTTAGAATGGAAACCCCATTTTCAATATCAAAAACAATTACTATATAAATATTTTGTTTTCAAAACAGTTTTCAACTAATTAAATATTTTCATTACATTAACATGTTGAACAATATTTCCTAGGAACTGCCCATTCTTACTATTTAACTCTGTTTTGAAAATGTATTAACACTCTTCCAGATACATGATAACATAAATATTTAGCTTCGAATTGAACATTTTTGTCGATATTACAGTGTAAACAAATTAACCCTTTAAGTCTTACATACCCACTTTCATTGGGTAAAATGTTTGCAAGAACGGATGAAGTTAAAAGTTGATATTATGAAAGCTATGTAACCTTTCAAGAAATATTAACGAAGAAAATTATTACTATCATTTTAATACTTGCAAAAATTGTGTTCCGGTATCAATATCTGAAGGAATAACTTCTAGCTCCTTGCCTTGGCACTTTACTTCTGCTGATTCACAAGTACAGTTTGTCGGACAAGCGCTGACTTTACAAATAATAAATGAGATAGTGGTGATATACAAAGCTAGGGCCATACCGTCATGTATTTACCTAAAAGACAAAGAAACACACCTACATATAAGTTTTATATACACAATTCCGAACAATTCAGTACAAATAAATACCAAAGCAAAAAAGGAGAAAGGGGAAATTCGAAAAACAAAAGTAAAAACACACTTATAAATATATAGCACAATTTGGGACAACATAAAGACAAAACAAAAATACTGAGGCATAATTAGTGTGAATCCTACAGAAACTTTAGATATCATCAGTTGCATCTAAATGGTAAGCATGATGTGCTACACCCATTGTACTTGTCATACTGTAAAAAAAAGGTCCGGTTTTGTCATAGTCGGTGTTGGTCAGACCGGTATAAACCTTGGATCTACTCAAACATGTGACGACAGTAAATTAGAAACATTATCATCATTTTGACGACAGTAATACTTCTATAGTGAAAATTGCAACAGTGCTTCAACATAACCTTGGCGTGAAAGCTTTTGAAACATTTGTTTCGATCTGTTGACAATTCGCTGTTTAAACTACTGGTAAGATTATGGGGAATGCATTGTTGTGAAATGTAGACGACCTCTGGCGACTGTGTGGCAATATTACTGCACTTGTGGTTAAGTTTTTCGTTCAGACATCCAGAGTTATCGAAATAAACGAAGAAGTCCAGGTATGATGCTAATTATTATGTATTATGTGGCTTCCTTTATTTGAATTTTATTTGGATATATCAGAAGAAGGTTATTCTAACATTGAGGATTTTTCAATGAAAGAACATCATCTGTTTAATAGAAACTGAACTCAAAGGACTGCAAGCCTTTTTCTGATCTAGCCTTTGTATAAACCTGGCTCATTGAAACTAAAGAAACAAATCTAATTGACGCATTCTTTTCTCCATAGGTATGCTTACTGTCTGCAAGTCTTTCCCTCCAAATTCGACAAATATGTTATCAATTAAGAATTCAAATGTTGCTAAGACATCATCCTATTTATACTCTTTTGTTATTTCTTACGAGCTAAAGGGCAAATCCAACGGGACATTTCCACTAAACAACGGGCATTTGGTGACACACTGCTTTTGCTACAATGTAGTGCCGGTGTTAAGTTTGTAATATTAATAGTTAACCATGTCGATTGTAAATATTGTCAATCAAAAACACCCGGAACAGGAACGTTTCAAAGAAAAAGACGTTAACTCATTGTTTTTGAAATTCGATAAAAACCTCTGTAAAATTTTGAGGCTACGATTACATTCAACGCAAAGCCATTTTCCATCCAGAACGATATTTGGCATAATCGGTGCACTCAGCAATATAAAGCATGTTCGCACAAGCATAGCTTGCACGAAATTACACAATATTGCTATTTTTCTGGTACAATGCTTTAATCTAAAGTAGAATTAAGTAATCCTAAATACTGGGAGCATAGGTATAACAGTAGCTCTATAGGCCCTTTTACAGTTTTTCATTTGGTGGACAAAAGATCTTTTGATTTTCCCCAATAAAATACTTGCGACTCTTGTGACACAAATTGTGTAACACGATACTTGAACTTTTTTTGAAAACCAGACGCTAAGTGTGCGTACAAAGGTGTGTATATTTTATTTAGTGTTACAACTTAGAAAATTTAATTCTGTACAATGAGTCATAATTTCTACTTATTAATAACTTTGATTAGAAATGCAATCCCGCCTACTTTTGTGACCATTTTGAATATAACAGTTTCGTGGTATTTGGAGAAGGCCTCTAAATGCTTGTTTGTATCTGGAACGGATGTCCCAAAATTTTAAAGGAATGTTTTTATGATAAGTTAATGCTTTCCTTAAGTTAAAGGTTTAAACAAATGAGAAACATACTCCTTTAGGATATGCATTCCGGAGATTTCAGCCTTCTGAAATGTTTCATATCACACAAGCTTGATTTTAACAAAATAATGAGCGCGATTTGACACAAACACTGATTTTTGTTATGATAACAAGCAGGAGATGAATATTAATTGGCAAATAAATATGGAAGGCAGTGGGTGAATATTTACAAAAAAAGAAATACATACATTGGACTGCCATGGCTTGTCTAATTGTCCTTAAAAGCTGCACAACCTTTTTGTTGTGTAACATTTAAGGTTGCTAATTGGGTGAAATCTACAAGGAATATGTGCAAACAAATACATCGGCAAACGAATACCGAAGCAAGAACGAGGAAAGCAGGGGTTCTAAAATCATAAATCCAAAAGCACGGCAATTCACATAATTACGAAGAGAACTGTCAAGAACCAAAGTCAAAGACGATAAATGACAAAGCAGGTGGAAATTCACCGGAAAATTGTAGACCGCAATGATCCTGACCTAGTATAGGCATGGCTGATTAAACAAGTTTTGGTGTTTGCCAAACCTTCCCTTCAATTGCAGTAATTTACGTTAACAACTCAACAGCAATTGCTGCTGAAAGATCGTAGACATTAAAAAAGGAATGATTATCCGAGTATATCAACCAAAAAAACCAACAAAAAACTGGATCACAATTCGGGCCGAAACTAAATTTTTTCCACAAAGACTGATGTCTATTTAAGAAGTTTTTTAATGATCGTACATCGGCAAACGAACCCCGAAGCAAAATTGATGAAAAGAGAGATTTCAAAAATCAAATATCCAAACAATTCATATCCAAGACGAATTGAAACAGCATGACGAAGACGCAACAAACAAAAATGAACAAGAACGCTACATAACTTTAGCCCTAACCCAAAAGCAAATTGAGGTATCATCATGTGCTCCAGAAGGGTAAGCATGATTTGCTCCGCGTGTGGCACCCGCCACACTGTCAGTAAAAAGTCTGATTTGTCACAGTCGGTGTTTGTCAGTTTGGTTATACACTTTGGATCTACCCAAAGATATCTATCTATTCTAATCCTTGAAATAGTAACATTGTATCGGTCTGTCAAATTATGGTGACGACCGTGAAACTTCTGTAGTGACAGAATTTTTTGAAGCCTAAATAAGTCGGTCGTGAATAAATCTGTCCTAAGAGAAAGTCTGTATAATTTGTTAATTTGTGCTAGCTCTCGCATAACGTTAAGCATTCACTTCATAAGCAGGAGAAGTTGGAATTTTTTTAGAAATTAAATTCGTCCCTTTTGTCGTCAATTCTAGTACTGACATGACCATTTTCGTCAAATTCGAGATGTAAGTCCAAAAAAAGATATATAAGAATATATGTTGTGCAATGGCCACAATTAATGTAAATAAACAAGTGTAAAAATAGTAAGGTAGGCCACAATTAAAAGGTAAAATTAAACAAAATATACAACTAAAACAACAGCTAGGAGAAGGCCGTACTGGCCGAAACGTCGGGCACACTTTCCTTTTACCCGTTTCGGTTATTTTAGCTGTTTTTAGTTGTATATTTTCTTTAATTTTACCTTTTAATTGTGGCCTACCTTACCATTTTTACACCTGTCAAAAAATGTAGATCTATTGGTTTCTGTTTGTTTTTCCTTTGTCTAGTTCTGAAGGATATGTTAATTGGATCCACTTAGCAAAAGATGCATTATTAATAAAAATAATATCATCAATATATCTATGAGATTTAAGGATCTAGCATATTTAATTCTATAATCTTTTACGAGTCCCTGAAAAAAATTCAGTCTGGTAGGAATATAAAGCAAATCTGCGAGGACTGGAATACAATTCGTACCCATTTGAATACCAATTTGCTGTTGATAAATACCGCCTCAAAATGTGACAATAATATCATCAATTAAAAAAATTAGCATACTGCACACCTGTTTTGCATCATAGTATACTTTTCGTTTTATATGGGTTTTTGAATATATGTGGATATATAGCCTAAAACATTTTTAATCGAAACTGGCTTTTTAATTGATATCTTTGATTTATCATATGGAATATATATAGGTATAGTGTGTTGAAAAATCAATTTTTAGAGAATGTACTTGAGAAATGAACGGATTTCAAGGTTTTCCAATAAATATTCGAATCCTTAAATGTGCTCATGTAAGTTACGTCATTTCAGGCAGGATAATTTCACAGAATGTTTAATGCCTGTCTTTGACTGCAGACAAAATTACAGTTCAATAGAACGTTCAGTAGTTTCAAAAGTTGAAGATCCAGCGATGTATCTTTCCTTGTATGGATTTAATGTGTAATTTTGTACCAATATAGGTATTGAAGTTCTTGATTTTTATATTTTTTATTTGAATGTTTAAAGAGGACATGAATGGTCTGTGATTAGAAAAAATTTCAGTATGACAAATGAAAACTCTTTTGTATGTAGCATTACCTTGTAAATTGTGATCAATGCCTAGTTTGGATGTGGCAGTTGTAATAATGTGCTTTGCATTCAAAAACGATGTTGTAAGAAGCTATTTCTAAAGAACAACAATATATTCATCACGTATGAAGAGAAACACTTACGCAATATACTCATCATGTATGAAGAGAAGCACTTACGGGCTTTACGATCTTGAAGTACAGACCTAAGTCGATTGTGAAGTATCTGCGTAGTTTGTTAACTAGACACCGCACTAAAGATTGAAAAGAACCAACGGAGTAAACAAATCTAAGCCATTGCCGTGATTTTGGATTATTGATTTTTGAAATCCCCTTTCATCATTTTTGCTTCGATATTCCTTTGCCAATGTATTATAGGATATAAACTTGGATTTCAACAGTTGATACGATATAAAGTCTTCCCTACCTCTCTGTGCAGTTAATTTCAAATGCTTGTAATTATCAACTACCTTTTTTCTAACTTTTATTTATTTATTTTTTTTTTTTTTTGTAGCTGATACAAGAACATAAGATAATTTATTCACATGTGAATTTCAGCAATCCTAATCATGATAAATAACAAAAATATCGAAGTAACTGTTATTTTTTTTTCTGCATATACGAATTTCGACAACTTATATATGTCATATATATATACTATATAATCATATCTCATCATTGCAGAGAAAACCAACACATTTGGAATTCCATCAAACGAAAACGTGTAAAAGTTGATAGAGAACAAATCACCAAACGGATCTTATTAGAAAAGCCAAAATTCAGCTTAGGACAGAGCTATGGATGAGGGAGATATTCCTTAGTTTCAATAAATCGGTTTTTGGGTCAGCATCGAAGTAATGACTAATGGGGTTGTGAATACCCTCGGACACTTACAGTCCACTATCAGAGCCATCGGCCCAGTGGTAATAAAAAATAAAATACTGAAGCTACTATTATTTTATTTTCTTCATATGCGCATTTCGACATATTTTGTCTCATCAGTGCAGATAAACCAAAACATTCTAAATATTCATCATATCTGAGTACATTATGAAAAATAAATAGTGATAATGCAACATCCAGGATAGACCTTTCAATTGTTCTCCAATCGGCTGAACTATTAGTCGTGTATCTACAAGCCGACTTGAGAGAAAAACATCCCAAATAAATTATTATATCAAACAGGATTATCCATACGATAAACAATCCCCTGCAGATAAACAAATTGTTTCAGAATTGCGCAATATATATAGCTGATGGCTTTAATTAGAATCTGAGAAAGATATTACGTCTGCAGGCACAATTTTCAACTTTTTTCAAAATAGTGATAAACACTTTACTTTTTATTATATCTTGTATGCAAATTCCCGTTTGACGGAAAAAATGATTCAGCTTATATAGTTTCAATATAAAACAACGGCAGTAGAATACCGAAGGAACAAAGGAGTGAAATTTACAAACATCGAAGGGCAAAGAATGACACAGAAAACAATGAATACAGACACAGAAAACAGTGACGTTAGACAGATACAAAGCACAGAAATAGAAATCACAACATTCAAAACAAAGGCACTCACAGTGTGAACTCCATATAAGAGATATCTTGCATAAGCAAAATTAAGATCAATGATGAACTATTTATCGTGGAAAAGCATTGCCCCTTCAACGTAATCAAGTTTAAGTTTAGACTTTAAATGAGATATAAGTTTGGCTACAATAATTGAAGCTTATCAAATAAGCAATGAAGGAAAAGATGTATGCAGTAAATGCACATGAAACAAAGTCTCTTCAAATACATGGTAAAAACAATCAATGTAAGAAAGCTTTAATTGTTGTACTTCATGTTGAAGTCACCATGAGGCCTTCAACAATAAACTATGTTCATACCTCATAATAAGTTCAAGACGGCCCCTAGCACCGGTTTAACTGGAATTCATTGCTAGATGTCGAGTAACGCCAAATATATGTTTTATGACTCATGGATGCGGGAACGTCAACAAACAAAACTGGTTAAGTGTCCTTATAACTGATGTCATCCGTTTCCCGACGAAAAGACTAACTGAAGACAAACATAACATTTGAATAATCACGGGGCACTAATCGAGTCATTAGTAAGAAAAGGTGGAATAATAAAATCATGAGATGTGGGCAAAATAAACAGGTGGTCAGGAAAAAATGAAATAACAAGAAAAATTACATGCCAAATTTGAAAGTATGTTAGTCCATCCATTAGAGAAATTCTCACAAAACAGTGATGAAATGTATTATCACTGTGTTGTGAGTTCACGTTCACGTCCAGCCGTGGAAAACCACAAAAAATGTGTAATGGACATGCAACAGTTCGTAATAAGGCATGTAAGTAACCTGCCCAAAAGTTGGTAGATTTTCTCTTTTTTTCGGGTACTCTAGCTTCATTCACCACTACAACTGTCTACGCGAGAGAACTGAAATACTGCTGATGTTACATCAAACTGAAAACGCAAATACAAGCTTCGCGATATTCGCTAAAAGTGTAACAAAATATTCTAACTTTTATTTCGTGATTTGCTGCTTAAATTTAAAAAAAAACAACAGCATTAGAATACCGAAGGAACAAGGCAAGCAATGGCCAGAAAAATCGAAGTCCAAAGGCATGGCAAAAACGGCAACAGAGGAAAAACAAGGACGTGAGACAGCTACAATGCACGAAAATAAAAATGCGTAATTAAAAACTAAGGCACTTATATTTTGAACTCCCCTGAAAACCGGGAGTGACATCAGGTGCTCCGGAAGGGTAAGCCTGTCCTCCCACTATCAGTGAGTCAATCCAGAGTTGAGTCAAATCCGGTTATGTCAAATTCGTGAAGACGTAAAGCAATTCTCTGTAAGCACTTGTAATTTTATATTCGGGATGAGGCACGGAATGACTCAGAATTACCAGACACGTGTTGCACAACCTTAACTTTCTATTGCGATGTGTCAGAGAACATGATTTCATATGATCGTTTTAAGGTCTGAAACCTACAATTCACTTCTTTAACATTTTCAACTAAAATTTGGAATTTTCTAACCTCCCTGGACAATTTTTCTTAAGTTTAACCTTGCCAAGACCATATATGTCATGAAAGGCACATACCTGTTCTACATTATATCAAATTTTCATCATACCTTTAAAGCCTTCTTAGAGATTCCTGGTGTGTCGGGGAAAGCCACCTATAAATACGTACCACGACGTCACAACATTGCGCAAAAATAGTAATTGGGAATTCCCCTCCTTTAAGTGATCTAAATTAACACCTGGTCAATTGACCTTGGTCTTGAATTAAACCTAATATATCAATGTTTGCTTGGGTGCATCATTCATCAAATTCCCTTGAATAGTTTTAAAGGTGCAAGAATACAAAGTCTATCTTTAGATTCAAAAGGTCTATTTTCTCATACGTTCTAACTCTGATTGGTTGAATTGGTGGTTTGATACCTTTTATGACAACAAGCATTCACTGTGAGATAATTCACTGTTGTCCATTTTTCAAAGCACATCAAGATAAAATTTGGGTATTTAGAAATATAATGTTCCCTACAAAAGAAAAAACAAAAAAAAAAGCATTTTTCTTTTGAAAAATTTAAAAAAATATTATGACAATAAATATTTCTAAGATGGTTGCCATGACGACAAACATGGCCATCTTAGTGAAAAACAAAAAAGATGCTATATTATAATAAATAATGTGATCTAGAGATAGATTTTTAGAATAAAACGTCATAACCCATTCATTGTCTTTTGGTGACATTGCACAATGCCATACATTACGTAAATATCCAATAGTATATATGGAAACAACGTAGGCAGCAAATTATTAAATTAGAAATAAGAATGACCTTGAAATCAATTTCAAGGTCGAGTGTCATCCGTGTTTTGCAATGAAGCCCATTATACAGAGATGATATATCAATTATTCTAGATATAAAACTAAATAATAAAAAATAACTTTTTATGACATGAAGCTTCTGATAAAAGTAACATTTGTTAAAAAAGTCAAAGTTCATGGTCAAAGGCTTTTCGTGAAATGGAACGCATAATATTAAATTATGTACCAACATACGAGATAAATCAATCCCTGTATCATAAGATGGTACAATAAACCAGATTGATTTATATAATCCCTATTTTAACTCGAAAATCATTAAGAAAAGGTATGTAACCTTGTAAATTACAAAACAACTCTGAATGTCAGAGTTGTTTTGTAATTTACAATTAATAGTTTTAAAGGTGCAAGAACACAAAGTCAATGAATAGTTTTAAAGGTGCAAGAATACAAAGTCAGAGTGAATGTCAGAGTTCATATGGTATCGTTATTCAATGGTTCGTAAAAACCAATAAATATAAATATGCAATATTTGCCAATAATTTATGGCACCCATTCAACTAAGGGTATACAACGCAGTAATATGCTCTAAGAAAATTCACTTATATATTTTGTAACCATGTGATGGTAACTAGAGTAATATCCATAACTTTTGAAAACATTTTAGTCTTTTAAATGAATTATTGTTTGTCTTTACAACCACCCGCAAAACAAATATAATCAGGCTGAAAAATGTCAATAGATAGTATAGATTTGGTTAAACAAAATGTTTTTGGAAATATTGTAATATAATTGATAAAAAACTCACCATGTAAGCATGTGAATATCTAAATATAAAGAGCTGGTGTGTCGCCGAACAACTAATTATGAAATCTTCCTATGCTGATTTTATACATTTAAAACATTCTCCACAAGCGAAGTATAAATGATAATACAACTTGAAAGTGAAATGATTCTGAGACATTTAAAGGGAAGTATGCTTCAAATGTTGTAAATCACCCTATTCTAAATTTGCATTGGAAGGAAGGAAGACACATGTACCATTTGGAAGCAAAATAACCTCTAAATATAATACATGTATTTGAATATCGTAGATCGACATGGAATTGAAACTATTTTTGTTCTTTGATTGATTTTGATTTATCATTTTATTTATTTTATTTATATATTTGTATTTTATATTTGCATATAATTTTGAAAACATTACCCACTAGTAAGATTTTATAAAAGACATATTAGAAGGAAAAAAAGTTCTCTTGACCTTTATATGTAATGTCAACCACCACATTGTTGTTACTTACTGTTTTACAAAATTTTACAAAAGGAAAAAAAAATGACAAAATGAAAGGAAAGGAATCATTTTCTGTTCTTGATGGTCGCAGTACTGCTATGGCTTCCATTAATTTGATGAAGGTGTCAATTAGCAAATTTTTCAACCAATATGGACATGGAACAAATGTTATAGTATGTCTTTTAGAATTTTATGACAATGAATTCTTGCATCTTACATATGACAGAATAAAGTGAATACTGCATGTTGTTAAACATCTATGAGCTGGCCCATAATCGGTATTTTGTTGCCAATGTCGGCAACTGATTGGCAGTGGTTTGGCATGAGTGGGCCAGAGTCGGGCCAACATCATTCCGCCAACTGTCGTTTGGGTATAGTTGGCTCAGCAATGGCTGCATAGAAGTCTACCAACAGTAAATTACCTATAAGAGGGCCATTGTTAGACCAATAAACTAGGATAGTCTTTGGGAATAATTGTTCATTACAAAGTACAAGTAGTTAAAATATACATATAATGTTATATTAATAAAAATGTTTTCTTATCTTATAAAACGTGTTGTTAACATTTTCTTACAAATATTTTGAAAATGGCAATTTAAAAATGGTCAAATCATCGTACACCTGTGATGACTTAAAAAGTGATTCTAAAAATTTTGTTTTAAGATATTTTTAAGTATTTTAATTATCTTTATTCATAAATGCACATTTATGTTTAATATATTTTATAGTAATTAAATATCAGTCACCAGCAGCTGGGATTCAACCTGTAATGTAGGTCAAGATAACAAGCTTACGTATCATATTTCGAGAATAAGGGACCGTTCATTATTTATCTCCAGGGGGGAGGTGAAATTTTTTTCAGAACAAGCAAAAACAAATGACCCCCCTTTCCTGTAAATGCAAAAATTTTTAACCCCCCTTCAATGTGACCTTAAAAATTTTCAACCCCCCCGTTCTCTCTTTCAAAGTCTAGGTAGGCTTCAAATAATATTTAAAATTTATTAAGATTTATTAATCTAGTTGCATGTCTTCCACTCTTCGTTTAGATAAAGTTGAGTTAAGACTGTTATTATTCTTCATGAAAAAATATGTTCATTTCGTAGAATGAAAATGGCTAACACATGTTTTATTGATGAATGCTTTGTCCATTTTATTATTTTACCAAATTAATACCAAATTTTAAAACCCCATTAATTTTCAGTTGTTTTCTTTTTTATTCTTATATGTTTTATATTTTTTTATTTTATTAATGGAATACCCTTAACCTATTTTTATCATGTTTATAATTTCGGTTTTTATTATATTATATTTATAGCACATCTGACACAAACTCTTTTTCTGAACATTTTTACATTCGGAGTACCTAAGACGTCTTTCTTAATACATTACTGGCCTTTTCTGGTCTTTCAAAATCCGTCCAAGTTATGTTACCTTCAATTATTTCAACATCTACTGTATCACTTTTTATGAAGGGATATACATCTATTTTTATGTTTAAAACTCGCCATAAAATACTATGATGGTTGTTTTTATTTCACTGTTGTATAGGGATTCTTTTGTGCCAAAATGCCTTAATGGCTGATTACATTACTTTATTTTAGTGTGAGTTAATGGACTGTTCTATTAAAGTGCTTCGTTCATATTTTAATATGTTGGACAGTATAATTTATTATTTTGTTATGCATTTTATTTTAATAACTTGTACAATCTAGTCAGAACTGTTTAAATGAGATGGAAAAAATATACATATCCTTTTGTAATTATTGATGCATTTATTTTAAATAAGTTGGACCATCTAGTCAGAACTATTTCATTGAGATAGCAAAATTAATACATATCCTTGAAATTGTCATATTTTATGTAAATGCAATATACATATGAATTCATTACATGTACCATCTAGTCAGTTTTGGTATTCCACTGGATTAAAATTTGAATGTTATTAAAGTGTTTCGGATTTGTGTTTAACAATTGAAAAGTTACTTTTAAAACAATTTGTTCTTTCAATAGGAAGCCTTTCTTGGTGTTTCATTTGAAAAAAAAAATCGTTAGCACAATTTTACATCAACATATTTTTGTCAAGAATATCTACAGTACAGAAAAGGTGTTACCTTTATAAATCACCGTGATGGTGGAACCACTCTTCTAAGTGGCATTGCTGTATTTTTTTTTTTTTTTTTTTTTTTTTTTGTGTTTGACCTATCTACTTACTTTTTTCTGCTTTTGAGTGTGCACTACTACCACTCTTAACTTATAAAAAAGTAAAAAGATTGGACAAACAGAAAAAAAAAGTTACAGCAATGCCACTTAGATGGATTGTTCCACCATCACGGTGATTTATCATGGTAACACCCTTGCTGTACTGTAAGACATATCCTTTTCTCTCATACATATTAATTCATTCTATTGGTTTGGGTTGACTTTGGAACTATAATGTAGTAAGTGAATAAGCAAGCCTCCTTCTAATGTATACTATATGTATTATATAGTGATAGTTGGATGTTTAGCTAAATGTAAAACAAGGAGACATTTTCTTTGGCTGGGTATATTTAATTTCATTTGACATGTATGCCAATGATTTTTATCTACAACTAATCAGTGGCTGAAAAAATCATGACCCCCTGCTTGATCAACCAGAAAAACAGTGACCCCCTCAACAGTTTCTGATTTTTTCATGACCCCCCTACTTTTTCACCGCCCCCCCCCCCCCCCCCCGGAGATAAATAATGACCGGTCGCTAAAGCGATACCAAGTCTGGCTATCCCGACTTCCTATCGTTATTTATGTTTGTTTCTTGTTTTCATTATTGTTTTTCTGGTGCGGTTTGCTTGTAAATTGTGGCATGTGATTGTAAAAGGTGTTTGCTGTTTTCCTGTTTTTGTAATAGATCATCTACGATTGGTTGATAATGAAATGAAGTATTTAAAAATAAATTGAATAATGTATTAGTCAGTTGAAATATTATAATTTAATTTTCATTATATTACCTTGGACCATCTTATGTGATATTTTAATGCCTAGGGTTGGGATTTGAAAAATTTCGATTTTTGAATATAACCTCTTTTGAGCCTCAAATTAAACCCAGAAAAGCCATCGGAATCCCTATTTTCTATTTAAATAAAATAAAGGTCTTTATGTGTATTTTTCATTTTCGGGACAACCGAGCATAAAATTAACCTACATCTATTCTTAGAATTTTGTTGAAAAGGGGAACCACCATACGGAAAGTAGTTGGTTTACTCTCTGTGTCTGAAGGAATGAAGTTTAGTGTAATGATTTTGATTCAAAGGGAACTATAAATATATGTAAATGGTGAATAAAAGGATATGGAGTAAATGCACATGAGACAAAGTCTCTACAAATACATGGTAAAAACAAGCAAAGGAACAACGCTTTTATTGTTGTTCTTCATCTTGAAGTCACCATGAGGCCTTCAACAATGAGCTTTGCTCATCCCTCATAGTAAGTTCAAGACGGCCCCTAGCACCGGTTTAAGCGGAGTCGAGCAACGCTACATCCATGTCTTTCTTGGGCATGGGTGCGGGATTGTCAACAAACATCAATTAAACTGGCAAAGTGCTCTTACAATCACTGTCATCCTTTGCCCGACAAAAGCACTAGTGTCTTAAGCTAGTGGACAACTACCACAGGGCACTCATCAAGTCGAATGTCAGAAAACTTGGCGTTATAGAATAGTGAGATGTGGGCACTTAAAAGAGGTGGTTTGGATTACATTTCGAAAATTACAAAATAATTGCCAAAATTTGAAAGTATCAATAGTATATCCATATGAGAAATTCTCTCACGCACAAGTACACCATAACTGAAAAATATAGAGAGCATACATCTCTCGCACGGGGAATCGTTTTACGGACTATAAAGTATAAATATATTCGTATCTAATAATTTGTCTTTGAAATTCTTGAAATGCTTAATATTTAATTTGTTCAAATTATATATTTGCAAGTTATTTTGTTTCGCTCAGCATTTGCAAATGCACATGTGCTGATAGTTATAACTTAAAAAGTGAATGAATTATATTATTATTATAGCAAAGTTAAATATGTCAAATGTAACAAAATCTACCGGTAAAATCTAATACATGTTTTTCTAAATAATTTTGTATGAAAGGATTCATGAACGAAGTAACTCACTGTGTATTCAAAATATAATAATGTACGAAGCATTCTCGTTCGAAAATAAGTCCATTATCTCTTATTTTTTTTCGGATAATGCATTGGAATGTATCTGAAGAAGAATTGAGAAAAGAAACCTGAATTTGAATAAAGAGAATGTGTAAAAGCCAAAAGAGGGGTCATTGAATATGATGTGCAGGTCGAAATTTACATCGGCAAAGGAATACTGAACATCTTTACTCCGGGGTTGGTGGTGGTGGTGGTGGTGGTGTGGGGTTGGGGTAGTGGGGGGATTGGGTTTTCTAATGAAACAGTTAGCCAAGCATTTGCCAACAAAATTCTTTGTTGGCGGTATGACGGTATAATACTGGCAATATTGGTATTAGGATGGCAGAAAGATTGTCTTGTTGGCGGACTTTGTTGGGCCCACAACGTATACTTGCCGACATGTAGGCCCACCTGTTGGGCCGATGAGTAGAAAGTCAATGGGCCAGTTATGGACGAATAAAGATGCCAACACTTAACCATGCATTGGCCCAACACTGCAATGCTATCTAGGATTGATATATCAGGTTAATTTTGACACCAAGATTAATTGATAAGAATGATTCCTTCAGAAGTTGTAATAGTTGGTTTCCCGTATACTATGGATGCACGTTTAATCATGTATATTTCCCGACTTTCCGAATTTTTATCAGATTTTAAATTTTCCTATAATACAGAGGTAAATTGTTCAGACACACTTGGAAATTTTCAGGTTTAAGCCAGCTGGTGTAAAAAATGTTATCCCAAAACAGATGTTATCTAATATTCTAATGCAACATTTATATAACGAAAGTTTTGATTTGTCAGAATTGACCGCCAATTCAACCATCTACACACCTGGGACAGGGTAGGTTTCCTCTTTAGTCTGGTTCCTTGTATAGTTACAAATACAAAAGTTAAAAATAGAAAAAATACCGAAGTTGCATAAAAACAGTAAATTTCGTTATGCTGTACACGTGTTGTAAGGAGTATACCTCTCATCAGCAGCATTTGGCGGTCAAAATATCAGTTTACAGGCCCCGCTTTTGGGCGCCTGTAAACTGCATTTTGACTGTCATGCAAATCTACGAATGACGCCCTATAGTATTCAATAATGTACTGTTATTGCTTATTTACTGAATGTTGACACTGTTTGTCAACAACGGCAGTAGAATACCGAAGGAACAAAGTAGTGAAACTTACAAAAAATGAAGTCAAAGCATGGCCAAAACGAGAACACAGAAAACAATGACGTCAGATACAAAACAACAACGCTAGACAGACATAAAATACAGAAACAGAATTCAAAACATTCAAAACAAAGCACTCACAGTGTGAGCTCCAGTGAAACTGAGAATGACATCAGGTGCTCCGGAAGGGTCATGTTTAAACCATTTTCATGATTGGGTACACAATAAGAGGGAATAACTGTTTGATAAAATTTAAAACATAAAGTGAAAGCTGTTTTAGAAAGGTAATAGTTTGAACACAGCAAATGCTAGGTTTTTTTACAAAGTAATATTTTAATGTGTTGGATAAATCTTCAATATTCATCAAGTTACGAGTAAAAACGATAAATTTAATCGTTGTACCTTAAACGTGTATCTGTGGAATTATTCCGCATTTTAATATCCAATATTTAGTTATCGAGGTTTAATACATTTATAAAGTTAACAAATTACTTATAAAATTCATAGAACATTTCAATGTATTTGAATTCTTTGTTTTTCATCCCCTTTAAAACATTTTCATAAAACGATGTAACAAAGTAGTTGATTTACAGTTTTAAAATTTTGATTTATGTTCATGGCCCTCAAAATATTTATTTGGTTATTCTAAACCCCTGAATTTATATAGAAGTAATAAAGTATGAAAAAGGAAAAACTTACCTTGGAAAGCAAGTAAATATCTAGATACGAAGAGTTGGCGTATATCTATATATTTATTCAGAAATCTTCCCACGTTTACTTTTATATCTTTGAATTTTTTTATAAATATAAATCATTCTGCACAAGCGACGTGTAACTGAAGACATAACTTAAAAGGTAAAAATATTTTTAGACATTTAAAAGAAGCAGGTAATCTTAAAACCACAATGGAAGACCGCATACACGATTTTCGATACAACATCAAAACAAGATCCAAATAGATGCATGAATTTGAATATCAAAAGTCGACAAGGAAACTACACATTTTTTGTTATATGTTTTTTAATATTACATTTTATCATCATTAAATTGATTTTTTGGGTAATTTTTTAAGTAAAAACCACTTGCTAAATTTCATATAATAGACCAAAAAGAAGAGAATTAGTGTTGTTGACAATTTCAGTGTAATTTCGATGACTGTAGTATTGTTATACTCGCTGAACTCGATAGATGCGCACCTTTTTGTAAAGGTTAATTTAATATAAATTGTTCGTATATTAAAACTAGAAAATGTGTCTGTAAACCACGGATGCCCCGCCAATAAATTTATCGCAAAACCTGAACTCATCATTTGACCGAAGTCATTCATGCATAAAATGTAGGTCATCGACATCCAATTGTTAGTGAAACGGGTAGTTCTTCAATAGATGAATGTTTCAGTGAAATATCATGATGCTACAATACATAGTCGTTGAAAAAAGACTTAAATGCAAAAGTTAACCAAAGTCACTGAAGCATAAAATGTAGGTCAAAGGCACCTAATTGTCAATGATTTGGGTTGTACTCATCAAGGTAATTATTTTGATGAAACATCATTGTCCTCTAATGTATAGTTGTTGAGAAATGGACTTTAACACAAAACTTAACCAAAGTCACTGAAGCATAAAATGTAGGTCAAAGGCATCTACTTGTCAATAACTTGGGTAATACTCATCAAGTTAATTATTTTGATGAAACATCATTGTCTTATAATGTGTAGTTGTTGAGAAACAGACTTTAACGCAAAACTGAACCAAAGTCACTGAAGCGTAAAATGTAGGTCAAAGCCACCAAATTTTCAATGATTTGGATAGAACTCATCAAGGCAATTAATTTGATGAAACATCATTGTCCTATAATAAATAGTTGTTGAGATGGACTTTAACGCAAAACTTAACCAAAGTCTCTGAAGCGTAAATTATAGGTCAAAACCGCCTAATTGTCAATGACTTGGGTAGTACTCATTAAGGCAATTAATTAGATGAAGCATCATTGTCCTATAATGTGTAGTTGTTGAGAAATGGACTTAAACACAAAACTTAACCAGAGTCACTCAAGCATGAAACGTAGGTCAAAGAGTCAAACTACCTAGTGAACTCTGTAGTACTATCAAATATCTACCTACTGACGTACTATTATTGTTCTACCTCTTACAATTTCTGAGAAATGTACCTTAACGCAAAACTTAACCGGACCTACGGACGTACGGACGGAAGGACGGGCAAGGGTAACACTATATGCCCCTTCCACATTCGTGGGCGGGGCATAAAAACAGAAAAATTAAGTTTTATTAAGCGTTTCAGCGCCACACATACTTTTTATTTTATTTTGCGTTATTACGCAAAGTTTTGCGTTTTAACGCAAAGTTTGCATTTTTTTGCAAATGTTTGCGTTATAACGCAAAGGTTTGCGATATTTCGCAAAGTTTGTCTTTTCGCAAAATTTGCGTAATAACGCAAAGTTCATTTTAAATTAATGGATAGTATATATGACCCAACGTATTCGAAATTTAGAGTCGTCCACGGCTGTGTACGGATAGAGTTTAATTTGCACAATGGCTTAAAGATGATAAAATATTTTAGCTTCAACAATAAACCGAAAAATTAGTTCATTTTTTTTTATCTTCTACCTACAAGATATTATTGAACGAGATAAACTTTCAACAAGCGATATTTGTCACAAATTATGGGATGAGGGCATTTTTTTTATTTCGTTTTTGTTTGTTTTGATCAGATTTGTTTGTTTACCTTGTGGTAGTGATGTGTGTTTGTTTAATTATAGTTTGTTTCTTTCTAATATATATGTGAAACAGCATTATTTGTTTACAACAAAGCCATTCATGAAAAAAACAACGGCAGTAGAATACCGAAGGAACAAAGCACAAAATTACACAAATCAAAGTCCAGAGACAAGCAAGGCAAAAGCAAGAACACCGAAAGATGGAAGACCAAAGACACCACATGCCCACAAAACACACGAACATTACATATATAACACAAAAAACTAAAGCCCTTACAGTGTGAACTCTCAATAAACAAGAGTGACATCAGGTGCCCCGGAAGGGTAAGCATGTCCTTCTCTGTGCACAGCAACCGTCACACTGTCAGTAGGTCAATCCAGGGTAAAGTCAAAACCGGTGATTTAGTGATTTAAAAAAGTGATTTAGAAATAAAACAACGACAGTAGAATACCGAAGGAACAAGGGAAGCGATGACTACAAAAATCGAAGTCCAAAGACATGGCAGAAACGGTAACAGATAAAAACAAAGACAAAACAAGGACGTGAGACAGCTACAATGCACGGAAATAAAAAGATAACATTAAGAACTAAGGCACTCATAGTGTGAACTCCCATGAAAACCGGGAGTGACATCAGGTGCTCCGGAAGGGTAAGCATGTCCTGCCCCGCTAGCGACACCCGTCACAATATCAGTGAGGCATATAGTGTTTTGAAAGGTCTGTTTGGTAGCGGATTGGTTGATGTCATTTTCTAACCCTTAGACAAAAACCAATGAAATCAATGGTACATGTTACTTCTCTAACCCTCAAACAGTACCATGGTGAAATTTTGAAAAGGCTTTTTGTAAATCTCTATAGTATTGAAACAATCACAAGGACAAATCGATAGAACAAACATCACTGACGAAGACAAAACTAAAATTTTACAGTATGATATACAAGACAACACGAAAAACTAAAGTACTGACAGTGTGAACTCCCATAAAAACCGGGAGTAACATCAGGTGCTCCGGATGGGTAAGCATGTCCTGTAAATTAAAAATTAGTAAATTAAAAATTTAGTAAATTAAAAAAGTGATTTAAAAATAAATTATTCACATTAATATATATATTTAGATGGTTTTTTAAAAATAAATACAATACTATCAGAATTTCGCTTTTAAAAATATGACAGAAGCTTTGCATCAGTAGGAAGTCTTCTTCCGACTTAAATTAATTTGGAAATAACTAGAATTTCTCACATCAGGTGTCATGCAGGCGCAGCACCATGTGATTTTATATGATCATTAGGGGACGCCCCTGAAAATCAAATGGTCGTCCCCTTAAACAAAAAAAAGATTAAAGGAAACATCTACAATTGCTGAAAATTTACAATTACATATGTACATTTCACAATCTGTACAGGAAAACACAAATAAGACAAAATGTAAACGAATTTTTGACAGCTGGACTTGGTAACGGCACTAACAAAAGCAACCTGTATTGTTAACCCGGTTTATGTTTACCCAAACCTCCCCTTTCTCTGTCCCGTTTCCCAATATAAATAATGAGATGAATGAAACTCAAAACAGTCTACTAGCTCCATGACCATAATCTTGAAAGAGGAAGGAAATAAGACAAGACAGTATTTTGAAAGATGGTAAAAGGTGTGCTCGCCTTGCCCATGTTATTTCTCGAACATATAAGGTCAAATGGATAAATAGATTTGAATATCGGTGTATTAATCTAATTTGTACTATATCGAAAAACTGTAAAAAAATTATTTACAATTATAAACAGAAAAATTCATATTCCTTTTCTTCAATTAAAGGACAAAATCTTGACTATCGTACAAAACTGATTTGAAACATCTTTATTAAACTATTCCTCCTCACTATTTGAATTTTTCAAATTTTTGGCAAATATCTTTCGTGGTATGGTAAGACTATTTCAAATCCTTTAAATTGATTTGGATGAACGCAATGTTCTTTTTTTTATCTTTTTTATCTTTTTTTTATATAATCGCTTGTCGACATATTATCTCATTATTATATCTTGTTCGTAGGAGGTACTTATATACTTGGAGGGAGAGAAAAAACTCAAACGTATTATTTAGTCTTATTGGCGAAGCTGATGTATTTTTGCATATTCTTTTCTTTTGCCTTTATGTAAATAAGCCTTAAAATCAAATTCTATCTGTACACAACCGTACACGAACCTAAATTTGAAGTTTGATATCTATCAATTTAAAATAAACTTTGCGTTATAACGCAAAATTTGCGAAATAACGCAAACTTTGCGTTATAACGCAAACATTTGCGAAATAACGCTTGCAATATAACGCAAACTTTGCGATGTAACGCAAACTTTGCGTTATAACGCAAACATTTGCATTGAAACGCAAACATTTGCATTATAACGCAGACCTTTGCGAAATAACGCAAAATAATAGTAAAAAAGTTTGTGTGGCGCTAATATGCTTCCGTAGAAATGAATTAGTGGTTTCGAACTAAAACACAAACTATGGTTGCAATTTAAAATTTCATGAAACGTAGTTACAGTACAGGGAAAATTCAAGATTGTCGTTTTGTGATCCCTAACTGATCATTTTGTGATCCTGTAGCAGTCAATGATTGCAATCAAGGATTGTTCTACTTGCGATCAAAGATCATACGGGTATATGCGATCAATGATCACAAAACAATTTGCAATCATTGATCCCAAAAGTTATGATCAGTGATCACAACTTGTGGTGAGATCCTTGATTGCAAAGCGTCATTGATCACAACAGTGCGATCATTGTGATCCTTGATTGCAAGATTGTGATCCTTGATCTCAAGATTGTGATCCTTGATCACAAGATTGTGATCCTTGATCGCAAACTCATATGATCCTTGATCGCTATTTAGTTATACATGTATGATCCTTGATCGTAAAGCTGTCATCCTTGATCTCAAATTTGTGATCATTGATCGCATAAGTTCGTTCCATTTACAAACATTTTTAATTCGTATTAACGGGGAGTTTGAAAAACCGCAAAGTCTTGAAATGCATGCCTTTGTCCTTCATATGTTTTGAATGCATTAACATACAGAGAAATTATTCACAAATATTTCAAAAGCTAATAGAAGATCTATACGATGATACATTACTTTATGAAATTAATTTTAAAGACATCAATATTGCCGGAAGAAAAAATGTGAAATTAGGACTTTAAACTTTAATTTTCGAAATCTATAAAACTGAATCAAAAAATTTTTAGTCATTTTCAAAAATGATTTATTTACAAATAAAATGGCTTAAATGATTATTTCTGTTTTACTAAGGGGTAGAAAAAGTGGCCGGGAAAGACTGCTATTGTTGTCTGACAACTTTATAACTTTGAGTGTGTATTGAATAAAAAAAATCAGATTAGCCGATCAATTTGTTTTTATTGATATCAAAAGATAATTTATTCATACATAAAAAAGCATAATTACAATTGTTTTTTTTACTTAAGCAAAAGGTCAAAACCGTGACCCGAAAGATATCTTGTATGTTGGAATTAGGCAGTTACAAAACACATGTACTAGATTTTCAACTTTCATTGTGTATTGCATGAGCCTTGGATAACTCTTTGATTTTTAAAGATAGTTGATTTATAAATAGAATGATATGGCATATTTAATTTTCTTGATATCTAAACAAAAGATCAAAACCGTGGCCGGAATTACATATGGTGGTTCAGTCAACTGTCAAATTTTCAACTTTGAACGTATATTGAATAAAAATCAAATTATCCGGTAAAAATGTTTCTGATGTTGTGGTGCTCATTGGTATTGTTTGAGAATCGGATAAATCAGAGAAATCAGTCAAATTTCTGTTCCATATATCAGATGATAATTCATTTACAAATAAAATTTGTTTATTAATGTATAATTTTGGAAAAAGAAATAATCCGCAACACTGGATTGAAATATACATGTTTGGTATGATCTACCCAAGGCTTGACTTTGTTATTGCTAAAAAACTTCTGCAGCAAAGTGCATAATAGGAGCAAAATTTAATCAATGTACATCAAAACATATAAATAATTTTCTCCAATAACGTGTACAAACCCTTGTCCGAGAGATACGACTCTTTTATAAGAACTTGATCGGTAATTGTTCGAAATCTTCAAAAATATCATAAATATGAGATACCCCACCCACCTCTGTCATCTAATTTGGCATTAATTCTGTGGATTGTAAACACATGTACGTTGTTTTATGGATACCAATTCACATCCTAATAAAATAAACGTGTCAAACTTTGTGACACATTGTTATTAGTTACCATCATTCATTGCAAAATGGTTTGATGTAAAAAACAAAATCAAACAAACAAGCAAACAAAAACAAATAAAAAAACTATATATTTTTTTTTTCAGCTCATTTAAAACAAATATTTCCAAGACAAGTATTAAAATGTTTGAATGACTTGAATATGACTAATTTCAAGATACCTTTTTGACAGAAAACTACATTTATAATGCTTTATTTCGGGTTCGATATCATTATTTGAATATGCAACCGGTTTGTCGGAAAAACGAAAACTGAAAAACTTTGTACTTAAGGATTTGAACATTTTATTATCTTCCGATATTACTAATAATATGATAATAACATTGTGTTTAGCAATGACTATGCCAAAATAGTGGTCAGGGTTGAGACCACAGTGCACGACCCGAAGGGGAGTGCACTATGTGTATTCAACCCTGACCACTATTTTGGCATAGTCATTACTAAACACAATGTTATTATCATTATTATGCTGACTGTGTCATTAATTTTCATCTTTTAATTACAATTTCCAAGTTAATAAATAAATGTTCTTTTCATTTGGTTACTATCAGTTTAAATTCCTATATTTCAAATAGTTGCATAATGTCATGGAAATTTGAAAAATAACTTTTTATGGCGGATCTCAAAAATTCCTTTATTTCATGATATAAAATGAAGAGACAAGTAAAATAAATGGGGTAAACACTTTATTTTATTAGAAATATTACCAAATTAAGGCTGTTTCTATGACAGTAGATCCCTACAAGCAAGATTTCATCACTATTTGATTGACAATACTGTAGCTCCGCCTACCAAGTCACGTGACAGGCATAGTACATGGCTGCAGGTATACTATGCCAAAATAGTATATTAGACACTATTAATGCAGTTTCTTACAGGAAGCATAATAATGATCAATAATCTCCAAGATAGCATTAACACAGTTTTAAAACGCGAACAAGCCTATCGATGTAATAGTTATACCATGAGGTAAAGGTGTTTCAGGAAAAGAAACCCCGACGGCCGGAGGCCGGAGGGGTTTCTTTTCCTGAAACACCGTATACCGAATGGTATAACTAACTTACACCCAAGGTAAACAAAAAGCATTACTCTTTTCATATTACAACACAAAAAATACTTAAAAACCCCAAAAGCAAATATAATCTTTATTAATTGTACCCTTTATTATAAACCCCGTTGGATGCCTTTTCGTGATTGGGTAATTCTCAAACAAACAATGGACAAACTGGTCTAGATTATTTTTAAATAACAATGGTGTCACGTAGACAGCGAGTTCATTGATGTATAAAACTTCACAAACAAATCGAGTAGGCCGTATGATAATAACAGCAAGTTCAAAGGACAAATCAGAAATGAATGTGCCAAATAAAAAAAGGGTTTACAAAATGGATATGCATATTATTTACAAATAATATTTCAATGCGTGGATATACAGTGAATAAGAAGATAGAATAGAGATTGTAATTTATACATCAGTATGTTTAAGATCCAAATTATATGCGAATGAAAGAATTTAAGCTCACTATATTGGTCACCTTTCTTCAAAATATTGTAAGTAAAAATTGATTTTTATTCCTATACTCATTTCAAAAATGCGCTATGCTTTTGTGCATAGAAATGTGTGGTAGCAGGTCATATATTTACAATATGGAGTGGGAGGGTGTGATAACTTGAAACTTACGATAGCCCTTCCTATCATATTTTAAAGGTTTTAATAATTGTTGACAAAATAGGCTACTCATAAATTATTTCATTATTTGATATGTCTCGGAGGAGGCTTTATTATCATGATTTGATATGCCTTGAAGGAAGAGGTTTGTCAGGTTGGACAGAGCTAAGACAAAATATTGACTGAAAAATGTATGGTTCAATTCAAATACATTTGCTCCGTGAAAAGATGATCCGATGTAGCGGTATTTTTGTAGAAAATAATTTAAAGTGATTTGTAGTTTAAGTATTAGCTAATTTTTTTGCATACTACTTATAATCCACGATATGTTTTTTTTTNTGGCATTTTTAAAAATATATTTATGGCGGCGAAATTTTTGAGGTCATTATTTCATATAGCACAGTCGTAAATATAAAAATTTATATATGTATCAGATTTTGATAGAATTTTCTTCGATTGTGTTTCACAAGATCAATGTCACATTTCTTAAGATGGGTTAAATAAGAAAAGGATATATTTTTTAATAAATAGGCTGAACACAATTCCATTTTTAGGCACCTGCGGATCAAAAATAATAAATAAGTATGCTTCTCATTGATTTGATTTATAATGACACTATTATAGAGCCATAAGGGCAAGATATTGTTAAATTTTTTAATGAGATTTTCTTGTGATTTCAACGATGTTTGCCCGTTTTCTACCTATAACAGGCTAAAGTGGGGCATTAGTTTTTAATTTTAAAAGTTTTTTTTTTATTCACATGGTGTAAGCTTCGCAGTTAGTCGCAGATTTTAGATATAGCCCATAACAATTCACATCCAATAAGCGGGCTAATAAGATTGGGGTTGGGCAGGGGATATTGGCAATGTGACAGCCTTGTTGGTATCTGCCTTTGTCTAAAGTACAGTTGTTCAAAGTGCCATGTACTTCGCGTATCATTTATAATAATACAAATGCAATGTGTATATATCTGTTAAATTTTACGGAAGCGTATTGATGCAACATGAAGAACAAAAAATCTCATAATTAGATGATATTATTTCATAATAATAACATAATTATCTCACAATTATGAGAGTAACATCTCAAAATTATTAGATATTATTTCAGAATTATGAGATATTATCTCATATTTATGAAATAATAAGCCATGATTATTAGATAATTATCTCACAGTTTTGAGATGTTATCAAATAAATACCAGATAATTATCTAAAAATTATGAGATGTTATCTCATAATTATGAAATGTTATCTCAAAATTATGAGACATTATTTCATAAATATGAGTTAATAAGTCATATTTATGAGACAATTTGCTCATAACTTTGGGATAATTATCTCATAATATGAGAAAATATCTCATAATTATAAAATAATATCTTAGAATTATGAGACACTTTCTCATAATTATGAAATATTATCTCATTATTATGAGATATTTTTTCTTCAATACGCTTCCGTAAAATTTCAATAAAAAATAAAATACCGAAGTTACAAGAACACGTTCATTACTTTTATGTAGCATCTCGTGAATGGTCCAAAATTTGAAACAATTTTCTAGCGATTCAGACTGGTAATTTGAAGAAATCGCATTTAAACTTGGAACTGTTCTTTTATTTTCTCAATTGTTAATTTTATTACCTAAATATGAGAGGGTGGACAGGGTAAAGGAAGAAAAGGCTGCGGAAAGGAGACAGGGGCCGGAAGAAAGGAGAGAGGGACCAGAGCTAGGAGAGAGGGGAGAGATCAAGGAGAAAGGGCTGGAGATAGAAGAAATTGGCTGAAAAAGAGAGAAAGGTGCCCCCGTCCATCCCATCTAGAATGGTTAATCAATTATCATTGAGAATATATACAATCAATTGTTACGGAAAACATGAGTGATCGTTTCGTTTACATGATTGTTGTCACAAAATAAATTTGTCAGCTGCGGATCGCGGGGGGATTGAGGGGCATGTGTGCCTGCCCCTCCTTAGGTTGGAAAATATTAAAATTCCTA